>PVKA01020984.1:0-20143 GCA_004027165.1 Ctenomys sociabilis | reverse complement strand
CAACCCAGCTCATATTCATGAGCAGCAGGTGGGGTTTATCAGGGAAACACGTGTGTCCTCTTCAAAGACTATCAGCAGCACCTCAGCTAGACCAATATGCATTGCTTAAAGCCAATTGAAGGGATAAGGAAAAATCCTAGCCAGCTCTGTACATATCAATACAAGGAAATAGGGTCAGGCCCAGACAAAATGGAGACAATCACTCTTCTTTCAAAAACAGCTGCTCAGGTGGTTTTCCACATCCTAGAATTCTGTTAAATTTAGCTTTATGATAGATTCTGATCAGAGCCCACAAGACCAGAATAGTGATGGGACTCCAGACAGTAAAAAACAAGCTCCTGGGGGCTGGGGGGGATGGCTCAGTGGGATAAATGCTTGTCTTGCAAGCACAAGGGCCTGAGTTCAATCTCTGGTTCTGAAAAAAAAAACAGCTCAGGAGGTTTCAGATGGGACAAAGGACTCCCTTTTCAATTGTACTTACAGCCATGCGTGTTCTAGTAGCACAAAAGCTGACTTCTTCTGACTATGTCTTTATACCTCAAGGGAGATTGAACTTAAGATCAATGGCCTAAGTAATCTGCTGGATAAAATTTCAAAGCAGCATGACATTTGGGTTGTAGTATAAGCACTGCTGGCTCCTTTCACCCTGACCTACATTGGGAATCAGGAGCAAATGGCACAGCTGAATTATTTTGAAAGTTTGCAGTTTTTCCAGAAAAGCACCTGCAAAGTTGCAGCAAATAAGAGCAGTTTCAGACAGAAAAGACCAAGCTCAAGAGGTTTTAGTTGGGAACAAACTAAAAAGATTAGCATTAAAAATCCAAGTACTTTTATAAGAACAAGAATATGGATGCCTTGAGGACATGTCAGAAATAGGCAAGACCTCACACATGCCAGGACCAAGGGTACAAAACTGTAAATCATTTTAGAACTTAGAACACCTGTGCTGTAAGTTATTTGAGAAGAGTTAGGCATTAGGATGCCTGCTCATTGACAGTTACCTAGGAAATGTATTCCCAAATTCAGTATTCCAGGCACTCAAACTACTGCAGCCATGATTTAGAGAGTCATGGCTATGACACAAGCTGGTGACCAACCTGGCATCATCTACATGGTTCTGGTCTCTGGTTATACAGAATCCATGAATTAAGGGCTCATGGAAGCTTCTATCCAGATTTCAGAAGAAAGCCTGGGAGGCCAGTAAAAATGTGTGACATAGTCACAGTCCCTGCCAGGAGCCCATGAGATGGTAGTACATGAAGCTGTGAAAATGAAGCCAAAGATGCAGTGGAGATGCAAGAGAGTTGGAGATATAATGAATATGCAATATCAGAGGAATGCTTCAGGGAGTGAGCAGACACTGCCAAAAAAAAGAACATGTGGGCTGCAGCCAGTAAGACCATAAGGGCAGACTTGTCCAAGCCCTTTGGTGCTTACATCTCACAACCTACCACAGGTGCTAGACAAACAGCTGTAAGGTTTAATGTTTACCTTGGCGGGTATCAGTGTTGCTTTGGACTCATTTCTGTCTCTTCAACTTTAGGAATAGCAAAGTTTCTCCTTGCCTTTTTTTTTCTTCTTTTGAAACAGAGTGTTTTACTATGCAGTTCAGGCTACCTTGAACTCATTATGTAGCCCAGGCCAGCCTCAAATTGCAGTGATTTTCCTGTCTCAGACTCCCAAATGCTAGGTATAGGCATGAGCCACCATGCCTGGCTCTTGCCATTGTATGTTGTATGTATCCATACTTTTACAGGTGATCATGATTAAAAATTTGCTTTCAGTCTCAGAGAAAACTCTGGATTTTGACTTTTTCACACTGCCAGTACTACTGACTTTAGTAATTCTTAGAAACAAGCTAAATGCATTTTACTTAATGAGATAAACATGAGACTTTTAGGGGCTAGAGATACAATGTTATGGCTTAGTCTCATGTTCAGTAGTAGACTCTGCTCAGCAGGGGATGGTCACTGGGGGCAGGAAGTGCCCAGGATGTTATTCTTGCTGGAAGGATGTTATACTTGTCAGTTCCTCTCCTCATTCTGCTTCCAGCTGCCACGATGTAAAATGGTTCTCTGCAACCAAGCCCTTCTACCATCCAGTTTATGCCTTGAAGTCTGCCATGGACTGTACCCACTGAAATTATGAGCCACAAAAAAAAAAAAAAAAACTCTTGTCCTTTGAATTGTGGGCATCTACAATTCACTAGCATGAATTTGAAGAAAAGTAATTTTGGTTTAAAAAAAGAATGAATAAGGAAATGCACTGTGAGCATGTCCTGAGCCTAAGACATTTTCCATCAAATTTCAAAATCATACACTTTTTGGTAAATTTTCCTATCACTTGTTTGTATTTTAATAGTTTCTAGGTGTCCAACTTCTCTTTCTCACACTACTGGCTACCATAATTCTAAACTACAAATTTATTAAATGTGATAAGCACTTGAGAAAATAAGAAATAATCCTGTAAAAACACAGTGAGAATGAACCAAAACAGTTGCTCCATCAGAAAATGAAGCCCTGCACTCTGTGACAATCGTTCTAGGGAAGTTGTTTTGACAGTCATCAACAGCAAATAGAAATCTGTCCTCAACCTATATTATAGAAAATATTTAAGTACAGTTTGTAAGCTCCAGACTATCTACAGATCTATAACAAGGTTAAGAAAGGGATAAACTACTGTCTTTTCAAATGCTCTGCTATAGTTTATAGCTTTTCCTGAATAGTTTGAAAGCTCTTACCCAATTTAGGAAAAGAGGGGGAAGCTATACAAATCAGATCCATCCAACTAACCTGGGAGAAAGATAGAGGAGGGAAGAAAAAAGAGCCTTTAAAATAACTGCATGCAATAATTATGTTTTCCTACTTTACCCCCTTCCTTCACTGTGCATTACATTATCAGCATGAGTCTTCCAGATGACTTTTAAGTGGCAATAAGAGAGTAAGCATTCCGTTAACTGGGTAAAAGGTAGACCAAAAAAATAGTCAGCTCAGAATTTTTGAAGAGTATGGAAGAGCTAAATTACTTAACACAAATGATAAAATCTACTTTGACTATGACCTTGACAGCTTCACTATTTTAAGGATAGCCACTTTCTTATATGATAAGTCAGCAATTTAAAAGTATGATGGTGCTCTACAGCAGTTATTAGATGGTGAGATACAATTAGACATGGCTTTGAAATAAAGACTAATGTATTTTACATCAGCCCTGAATTCTGGCTCAATCAGACCCTATGGACTTACATGTTTTTCATTTATGAAGTTATAAAATTAGATTACAGGGGTATTTTTAGCTTTAAAGAGTCTATATATCCCATGTTTGGTAATCTTTTAAAATATCTTTCAGGAGTTAGCGTGTAGTTCAGTAAGTGTTTGCCTAGCATGCATAAGACCATGGATTCAATTTCTAGCACTCAAAAATAAATACATAGAACTTTTTCTATCTTTATAATTTTAATTTTTACTTTTCAGTGTTCTACATGGCACACATAACACAACAAAAAGAGTAAACACATATATTCCATTCTATGGTTTTAAGTTCCATAAAACTTTGGGGTTCAATGTACAATCCCCCTACTAAACACTACAAAGCTGTTGGTTTTAAAACATTCTAAAGATTAAAAGGGGAGGCAAAGCCTTCTTAAGGCGGTAAGCTTAACACACTATTTCAAACTATATACAAAGACACTCAAGGCTTTCAAAGGATCAAAACACACAGCGCCTGGGTATGCATCACTATTTCATATCACCTTCATGGTGCATTCATGTGCTTTAGATTCTGGCTGATAAAATGATACCACTAAAAAGGAGCAAAATTAACATGGCTACAAAACAATATCTACTGTAAAATTTTACAAATACTTTCTCTGAAACACATTAACCTGTCTGGCCAATATAGCAGCAAACTTTTGGGTCAGCATGAACCTCAGTGCTATGTACTACACTCTACATACACACTGGTATCAACAGCAAAATGCAGTGATGCTAAGAGTTTCTTGTTTCAACTATTGATTGCCAGACAGCTAAACTACAAAAAAAAAAAAAAAAAAAATACAGTATGTTAAAAAAAAAAACTGGACAGATTGTTCAGAACCTTGACTCTCACTTTTTCTCAAAGTATTTCCTAACAATGGTTTTATAAGAAAAAAGGAAATGGAAAAAAAACACTCTATTCAAAATCTGAGCAGTAAAGTTTGTACATATCGTCAAATACATTACATAACAGACATGGTTTTATTATGTCTGTTTAAAATCTCACTAGTTATCTAACAAATGAACAGTTCAACCTCTTGCTTTCAAGATAATACCAAGTTTCATGAAAGAATCTCAAAGAATTTTATATACTACATGTCATTAACTCTCATGACAAGTGTGGCAAAAAGCCAATGCTCCAAATGTTATAAATGGGAAGAGCAGCACAAAACAATTACGATATGTCAGAAACTATTCAGCAAAGAACCCCAAGAAAGAAAGAACTAGGCTCTGAATTCAGCTTTCTAATTTATTTTGAAACTAACATTAAACAATCTAAAGACAAGAAAGCAGAGGTCATAATGACAGAAAAATCATCTTAGCCTGAAGTATGTAAATCCAAACAGTATGTACAAGCATGTGGGCTCAGTTACTCTTTCCCAGGAGATAGTAATATTGATGCTGAACTTAGTGAGGGCACATACAACATGGACAAAAACTTGTTTGTTTTCTTAAAACAATTCTGATATGTATACTTTGAAAACAATAATTTTCTATTTTCTGATAAATTTATGAAAAATGTGCCTTCATTTCATATACTCATCCCATGGGTACTACTGCTAAAGAGGGAGCAGCTGGACACATCAAATTAGGCTGTAAGATAGGACCAGGGTGAAGAATGGGTCACTGCCAGGCTGACACACAACAGGTGAAAAAAACTGAAGCAGAGAGGGTAGGGGTGGGCAAGGATTAGCAGCATCAGTGCTTTCAAAGACACACTCACAGGGCCTTATGGCATGTTTTGTGATAATCCTACATATTCTACTTAGAATCACAGAATCAGCCTAGAGTTGGAAGGGACTTTAGAGGTCATCTGGTCAATGAAGGACTCCCTCGTAATGATCTAGAAGCTTCTACTTCAATTTTTTCACTAGGCTTAAGGGATTTTTTTTAATTACTTATTTATTACAGTGTCTCGCTACACATCACGGACTCTTTTTTTGCGTGGGGGGGATCAGCTCAGCCCACCCTGGGGGAGGGGCTGGCACGGCATGTGGTGCTGGGGATCAAACCGCAGTCCCTGAGAGCTTGCATAAGCAGGTGCTTTAGACCGCTGAGCTATCTTGCCAGCCCGCTTAAGGGAATTAACTGGTACAAAGCCACTTATTGTTCATTCTTACTGATTAACTGTATCTGTACTTTCTGGAGCTACATACTGTAAATTTCAATCCTTTTCTACATGATAGTTGTACTACCATAGAACATAAATATAAGACCCTTTACAGGGTATATATTATTATATAATTTACAGGGATGTATATTATTACATCCTTTGCAGTATCAACCCATTCAACCTGTCTATGGGCTTTATGGTGTAGATTTATTCATTAACTCAAGAAGTGTTATGGACTACTGGACTATATTGGAATATTTTGCTGAATTCATGCACCTAACAATATTTAAATGACAATGGAATACCATCTCTGACAAAACTAAACAAAAAAAGGGACACTAATGAAGAGCCATTTTTATCTGTATATTGAAAATAGTTAGGACAGATATATAGCTTTCTCTTAATTCAATGAATAGAAAGATTTGTACTAATATTGTTTGTGGACAGGATATTATGTCTGCATCTTTTACTATGAATGACCACTAAGAAGACAATAATATGCAATGTATTAATTATTGAAACTGTCCTACTAATCGGTTTTGAAACTGTCTCATTCCTATTTGTTTCTCAATAGAATTATAAAAAGTGTTATATACTGTCTAAGATAGAGAAAGATTAACAAAAATAGCATCGAAACTTTAGTGACCTCGGTACTCGTTATTCTCAGTGCTTTACATTTAATAACTTAATCTTCCCTATAAATACCACATAAAAATTCTGTTGATTTCCACTTTGTAGATGAGGAAACTAAAGCACAGAGAAGTAGGGGCCAGGGACGTGGCTCAGTGTAATAAATGCTTCCCTGACAAGCACAAGGGTCTGAGTTCAATCCCTGGTTCTGCAAAAAAAAAAAAAAAAAGTAACATAACAGTTACTGTAGGCAGCAGATTGGTTGCAGAAAGAATGCTCTTAGTACCATGGCTTCTATGTCAAGGAATGCATAGTCTGGTAGTAAAGAACCTTGTGGCATAGTTATTTATCTGCTAAGTTCATTTTCTCTTTTCATCAAGATGGCTATAAAAACATTGTTCAGGACACAACTGCTAAACCTCACATCATAACAAAGCTATGCCTCCCAGTTGATAAAAAGCCATTAGTGAATTTTTTCTAGGGTATGGTTGCTCCAGCAACTAGAGATCATTAATTCCATTGCATTCAGATCAAAATAGTTTTATTAGAACTAACAGACACCAAACGAAACTCTGCCAGGGCCTTAGAGAAAACAAAATCACATGATCTTGTTTACTAAACTTATCAAAGATAGAAAAACCAAATTGGGTGATACTATTTCATGGTTGGTCTTAGAAATGATAGTTATTGTGGTGATATGGCAGGAAGCTAGGTTCTCTCACACACTGTTAGAAAAAGGTATAGACATACATTTTTAAGAATTCATATTCTTTAACTTAGAAAGACGGCAATTCATCTTAAGAAATCCTAAGTGATGTACACAAAAAGTCACACATAAGATGCTTATTGTAGCTCTAGTGTATAAATCATAAAACATCACAAACAATGTCCTAAAATAGTGGGACAGACAAGTAAATTACGTGACATCTACTCACTGAAATCAGAGTACTAAAAAATTGAGTTTCTACCAATTACTGAATACAGAGAATTACTTAGGATGGGCTCAATTTAAGTAGCCAGAAAATCTATAGAAATGATCTATGATCAACATTAAAGTGTTATATGTGTTATTGTATGTTACCCTGTTTATGTCATTTTTTCTATCTGTTTTTGCTATTTTTCACTCAAGTTAAAACAGAAATAAATAATTTTTTTAAAAAAGTAGGGCATTTTGAAACTATAAAAAAAATTAAAGGTGTTTTTGTTTGCTTATTTTTGTGACATAAGGGACAGAACTCAGGGGCTCTCCACTACTGAACTAGTTTCCAAACACTTCTCATTTTTTATTGAGGCAGGATCTCACTAAATTACCCAAGCTGGCCTTGAACTTCTGATCCTCTGGTCTCAACTTCCCATGCAGCTAACATTACAAGCATGTACAAGGATTACAAGCATGTTATCTTAAAACAATATTTTAATGAGCATATATTTATGTATGTATATACAGAGAAAGTGAGGATAAATATTTTAAAAATAGTTAAAATTATGAGTGAATTTAATTTTCTTCCATTTTTCTGTATTTTCTAAGTTGCTACAATGCACATGTATTAATATTATGACCAGAAAAAGAGGCTAAATCATATGAAACTTAACATACAACTTCTTTTAACTTGCAAACTACTGCCATATGGTTCAACAAATATTAAGCCTAAACAGAAATAAGTGACACTACCTTATCTTATGAATCAATACTGAACCTTGGTGATGATCATCATGAAATGTTGAAAAACAACTTAGCAATATTTTCTAGAATTATATTATACAACTCTCTAAAGTATAATTTTCTAGATTTCACATCTTAAAAACAGAATCAACATTCACTGTCATCAGTCTTCTAGACAGCCTTGAGGGAACCCTGACTTTGTTATATAATTTGTATACCAAATTACAAGAGTTATGACTCCATGAACCTGCTATTTCTGCCCTGAAAAATTTTTTTTTAATTTGGTCCAGTAGAATAAGCACTTCCCTGGCAATGACAAGAGCCTGAGTTCAATCCTCAGTTCCACAGAAAAATTAAATTTTGTCATCTTTTATTGTATGATGTGCTAAAGAATCCCACCTTTAAGCCAAGAGCAATGTCCAAGTACTCCTTAGTGCTGTTTATTAGGGAACTGAGTATGTGTGAATCATACTGACTCATCTTTTGTCTCTTGATATCCTCCCTTCAATTCTCATCTTACTTTAAGGAAAAAAACAATAACCCTAAGGAGCAATCTGCCCTGTACGTGGGAGTAGTTTCCAGGTTTGGAAAAACTTCAGAACATCTATTATCCAGAACTCCGCAGGGATTCCAAATAATCATTTCATAGTAGTATTATTTTTCATTGATCATATACCCAGAGAGGCACTATGCCAGGAATCACAAGTACCTTCAGCATTCTGGACTGAGATACAATGTATCTGACTGGAAGATAAAATTTATAACAGAAGTTTTCACGATTAGAAATATTTTCTCACTTATGCTCGGCTTTACAGAGGACAATATATCTATAGTTTCTGTTATCATTAAGGGTGAGGAGGCAGCAAATTTTTATTCTAAAGAAGTTAATTCCTTGCGGTTCCTGCCCAAAATACCAATCTGAATTACTCAAAGGAAGATTTCAAGTATTGCCCCATGGCAAAACACTTATTGTCAGTCATATGAAAGGCACTGTATTAAGACGAATCTTAAAGAGTTTACTGGTTACCACCTAAATTAGTGGCTGAGTTGAATTAATACCCTTTCTGTGCTCTTTGGTGAGATTAGAAAAGGTATAGCATAAAGATAATTTAAGAAAATAAAAGGTTTAATACTGCAGAAATGAGATTCTTCATCTTCTAAAACACAGAAAAATGTTGTTACCCTCACAAATTTAGACTCTAGCTAGCAAAGAATGGTCCCCCACATTTGTGGAACTATCACATTGGTTCCTCTTGGGCTTCATTCCTACAAAGATAGTATCTCATAAAGATATAAGTAAAACCTGGCAATGATCAAAGAACCAATGCAATTCATACTAGGAATTGTTCTATGGACAGAAGTATCATTCTTATTCTCAGGTAGTCATAGATATGAAATTCGATTTACAGGTCAATATCTGCTACTTGTAGTGCAATCTATAATCAGGGATGTTTGATCTTATCTTTGTATCTCTAGGACTCAATATTCTGCCTGACATACAGTAGGTGAGATGACTGAACTAAATTTGGTCTTTAAAATCTAAAACTTTTAAAGAAGAGCTCACTACTAAAGAACAGTTTTAAAAAGGCTGTTACACCCTTTTCAGTAGTCATACCACCCAGTACCTTGCTTACCAAGGATAAAAATAAGTACTTGTTGATGTCTATGTTTTCTATATTTTAAAAGAGTAGCGCAAATGTGAGAAGCCATGTTCATTGTAGTCACAACTAAAGAAACCCTAGCAATTTACTTAATCCCTTTAGACTTTATTCTCATTTGTAAAAAGCAATAGTATTCCTTACCTGCAGGGTTGTTGGAGATTAACAGTAAGTACTGTTATGTGAATAGCAGTAACCCAGCCAGAAATTTCCAACCCTCCAACTACATGTACTTACCAATCACCTGATTGCTATTTTATGTTTTTAGCTTTTCTACAGGTCACACTGATACACTTCATTCTGAATCTAATAAGGAGCTTTTTAATGCCCTTCAAATTTCCTTTAGTCCCCACATCATCCAATCAAGATGTAAACTACCAATGCCAGAGACTTGCCACTGTGGCTCCTTGAGGATGATAGGTTTTTCTGCCTTTCTGCATTTAGTACTTGTGGCAACTGCCTTGAAAAAGAAAACTATGTGATGGAGTGGAAGATGGCCATGCTCATGACTAGATTTCCCTAGAACCTGGGTTATAGCAGGATTCAAAAAGTACAAATGTGTGCTACATTGAAAGGACCCTTTACATTTCCCATCACACAAGCATTCAGCACCCCACGTTCATTTTCAGAAAGACAAGTACAGGTAGCAAAACAAAAACTCAGAAGCCCATTACCAAAACTGTAAATGGAAAGAAAGGCAACATGAAACCAGGAGGACACAAATCACCAATTTCTACTAATCTGGCCATCAAAGCCCTGTGTCAGTATATATTTCACTTAAATACTATACACTAATTAGCTGCAAAGATGATTAAGAAAGAACCTGAGCAGAAAGGCTAAGCATAAATTCTTATAGAGGCTAATGAAAGAATGGCAAAAAAGGAAAAACTTCTAAATTCCATCAAATCTGTAACATAAAATTAATTTAAACACTGGAGCCTCCTACTGTGTACAGCATTAAGAAAAACTGACAAAGGCAATTGCCAAAGTACCAAAGGCAGGGAGCAGTATGCAGTATTAACAAGAGCATTACTTGGTGGCTTCAGCACATAAAAGGCCAACAATAGGATGCAGCAATAAATGATGAGCATTAATTCCCTCCTTTCCTTGTAAGAAATTACAACACAGGTTCACTTCATTACACTGCATATAAAAGAATAAAGCACTGTTTCCGGGCAACAAACACTCAGGAGCTTAATATTCACTGTGCAGAATCCTAAAAAGTCAGTGAATGTCTTGAAATTTCACCACACAAATTTGCGTCACCACACTCTTTTGTATCACACTGTTTCATTATCTTCAGGGCTTAGACTGAGGCTTAATTGGAGCCTCAGTCTAAAAACAGGCTATTTTTTTCCTTTGCAATCTGATTGGTAAATACAAGTTAGGGGAGTTTTTATCCCCATCATTTGTTTTAAACAAGCACAAGCTTCTGCTCAACAAGCAAAGACTACTGAAAATACTTTCTGGATCTATGTGTTTATTCTGCTTAAAGCAAACAACTAAGACCTTTCTACACTGTTATAACAGGTGGGAAGTGCCACAGACAAGCTACACAAAGATATGTGCCAGAACTACTACAGGTCTCAGCTATAGTGGCCATCAGGGCCATTTAAATCCACAAAACACATATGACAGAAGGAAGGGTTCCTCCTCATCTCCCATCTCGGTACCCCATTGTATCACACAATCTTCTTCCGTAATTTCATTCCAAGAACCTTATTAATTATGACCACTCAGATTTCCTTATAGCTTGTTATTAAAAGACTAAAGACATAAAAGGGAAAATCGAAGGTTCTTGGAAAATCTATAGTGGCAGGAAATACTAATCAAACCAGGATGGTATGTGCCAAGACAGCACATATCCCTTCCATAAGTGGCTCCAAACACTGTGAAGACAACACTATTTTTTCCCACTACTAATACCTCTCATATAGACAAACTATGAAAAACACACAGAATGTACTGTGGATATTAAAAATATTCTAACTGGGCCATGGAGATGGCTCAGTAGAATAAGTGCTTCCCTGGCAAGCTCAATGTCCTGAGTTCAATCCCCAGTTACACACACACACACACACAAAAAAAAAAGGTTTCAATTATAACTCCATTGTTCTCTACTCCTGTGACCTTGGACAAATTATTTCATTCTCTGTACTTCAGTTCTCTCATCTTGAAAATGGACTTAGGAACATCAAACCCCACACTACCTTGCCTCAGAATTTAAAAAAATGAAATCTAATGCATCTGAGGATTTTTTCTCATTGTACCCTTATCCCCAATTTATAGGAACAAGGTAAAACTTTTTATCAAGCAGGTGGATGAGGAACAGGTAAGATATTAGGAAATAACCAGCCTATATCCATTTAGATGTTCTCAGTTCAATATGTTTCTATCCACCTAATAAATGAAAACATTTTCTTCTACATGCCAACTTCTCTCATCCTCATATTTAGAAAACAAAAAACATTATTTTTCATAAATCTTATAAGAACATGACTACTGCATTTTCCAGAAGTAGAAAAGTTTTCTGGACTGTGCTCAGCTATTGTAGCAGAATTTTACTCTTAGTATACAGTACTTGGAATGGTATTGGCAATGATCAAATGTTTAATATATCTGAGTTGTTATCATTCCTAATTCAACTACCTAAATATTTACTATTTACACAGGGAAAAGCAAGGCTAGATCCAATAGATCTGCACTGTACTATACTTCTCATTGGAAGTGCATAACAATCATTACTTAATGTAAGTGATGAAATGGGCCATGCTGAACTGAGAAAGAGAACCACTACACAGGTACTCCAAACTGAAAAGGAACACATTATGAAGCACCCAGAGAATTCAACCATGGCTATATTTTTCCCTTCAACAAGTATCTCCAAATATAATTTACAGTGATTTAATTTAGCAGCCTGCCTAAGTCCCTAAAAGATAAAGCAAAATACTCTGTGCTTGAAAAAGGTCCAAAATACGATTGCAACAACAATCTCTTTTTCAAGAAGTAAGTTTGCGCCCATCAATTAAGTCTTCTGTTGTCTACATATAATCTTAATATGTAAGCATCAAACAGCTCAATCTGAAGTCGATGATGGCAAAGGAAACATTTAAAAGGTTTGGAAAAAACACAGAACACATGCACTGACTCAAAGAATTTTTCTTTTGTGATACCAGGGATTGAACTCAGGACCTTGTGCTTGCCAGGCAAACACTTATTCTACTGAGATATCTCCCCAGCCCCTCAAAGAACTTTAACAATGTGAGAATTTCTAAAAGTTAATTAATTTAAACAATCTTGCTTCAAAAAGATTCCTTCTTATTCATATTAGCCTGTGAAAGTCCTACTCCAAAAGTAAATATTAACAGATGCATATTGTTAATTAACAACAATTGTACTTCAGAAAAACCTTGTTGGCTATGATACTGCAACTATGCAAAGCTGTATACTTATTTTCTAATGTTTAAATGGAGTAATTTTCAGAAAACAAATACAAACCTCCCCACCCCCGAAAAACACTAAATAATAACGTAGTGCTAGATGTGAAAGGAGACCAAAACTGATAACATATTTCCTTTTATTAACAACTGGTCCATGTAGCTCCATATTATCCTTCACCTCCAAATTTTGAGATTGAAAAAGGTTTTAGTAAGACAAAATAAATACTCATTTTTCTTCCTCTTCAGCTCCTTTCCATGTCTGATTTATCTAATCACTTTTGTTCCCTATCTATTGGATTTTGCAACCCATCCATCCTATCAGTCTTGACTTTCCTTTAGATACCTGAAAACCAAAGTCCAAAAACCAAAACAAGCTACTTTCTCTTCAATAAGAGCTGTACTAATAGTGTTTAGACAGGATATCATGTCTGTATCTTGTACTATGAATACCACAAAGACAACAATGTGCAATGTATTATTTATTGTAACTGTCCTACTAACCTGTTTTGAAACTGACTCACTGCTATTTCTTTCTCAATAAAATAAAAAAAATAAACTACACAAAACATATACAAAGCAGGGAGCTACATTAATTCAACCAAGGACCTACTATGTGCCAAGGTCCATACTAAGTGGTGAAGAGTACAAAATACACACCCTACCCTAATGGAATATACAGTCTAAGAAGGAAGATGAATATAAAGAAGCAAACACATAAGTCAGTGATTACAAAATAACGAGTGTCCAAATGGGAATGAAGCAGAGTGCTGAGCAAGGTAAGATCAGGAGAGAGACACTCCTGCACTGATATAGAGAAACAAACACAAAAATGTTTATTTTTTCCTAATAGTGAAACATTTCAAATAATCTAGCCACCAGTAGACAAAAAGGAAACTAAAATATTCATATGATGGAATATAATGTTTCAACACAGAAAGCATTCAATGAAAAAAGTTGGCAAGCTCAAATATGATACAATATTTACATAAACCTAACTAGTTATATTCATAGGCAGTAAAAGCATACAAATAGAAAAGATATGTATCAACATCCTAAAAGTAGGTGCCCTTGAGAGGAAATCAGAATGCGGAAAGAGTAAAGGGTACATATCAATCTGTGATGGTTTATTTAAAAGAGTGTCTGGGTCTCTTCTAGTTCCAAACAAACTTTAGGAATGTTCTTGCTAGTTGAGTGGAATATGCTAATGCTATTTTGATCGGGACTGCATTAAATCTGTGCAACAATTTTGAGTACATGGGTTTCTCGCTATCCATGAGAAAAGGATATCTCTTTCAATTTTCTGATATCCTCTTCAGTCTTTTTCAGAGTACTGTAATTTTCCATGTATAATTCTCTTACTTCCTTTATTAGATTGATTCTTAAGTATTTCATTTTTAGAGATGCCATTTTGAAAGTTGTGGTTTCCCTAATTTCTCTCTCACTGAGATTGTTGTTTGTGTACAAGATTTTTGAGAGTTGACTTTATATCCAACTGTGCAACAAAGGGCAAGGCAGGAGGCCTCACAATTCGGGACTAGAAATTATACTACAAACCTACTCTGATAAAAATCAGCATAGATTTTAAAATCAGTACTGACAAAAAAACAGACCTGAGGATCAGTGGAACAGATTGGAAAATACACACACAACTACAAATACACTCGGCCACCTAGTCTTTGACAAAGGAGCCAAATATGTTCACTGGAAGAATTAGCTATCTACATGCTAAAGACAAAAAAAAAAAAACAAAAAACTAGACCCATGTCTATCACCATGCACTAAAGTCAAAATGGAACAAGATCTCAATGCTAAAATAGAAACACTGAATCTATTGGCAGAGAAAGTAGGTATCTCAGTTACTCTTCCCTTGTTGCTGGAACAAATACCTGACACTCAAAATTAGAGAAGGAAAGGTTTATTTAGCTCACAGTTAGTGGAAGTTTTAGTCCATACTCAGATGGCTCCAAGGCAGAGTGGCGCATGGTGACACAGAGTAGCCGTTCATGGTGGCAGCAAAGAACAAGAATCAAGAGAGGAGTAGCAGCAACAAGGATACAGAGAGCACGTCTGTCTCCCTTAAACTGCATTCAGGCTATCCACCCCAGGCTGGATGTCGTTCTCATACCCATAATCTCAGCAGTACACACACCCATAATCCCAGGGGATCATGAGTTAATCACAAACTCTAGAATTCCGCCCCATGACTTCATGAAGCTTCAGGGGAACAACTAGACACAAACCATAACAGTAGGTAGAAATCTTGAAGATATAGGAGTAGGCAGAGATTTCACACACAAAACACAAACCACATAGGAAATACCTCAAAGAATCAACAATTGGAATCTCATCTTATTAAAAAGCTTTTGCACATTGAAAGAAATCACCAGGGCTGGCCAGACAGTTCAGCAGATTAAGGCACTTGCTTAGGCAGAAGCAGGAACTTGATCCCTGATATGTCTTGTGTCCTGCTGGCCCCAACCCCGGGCACACTGAGATGGTGACTGAGACTGGGTGTGGTGATGCAGACCTATAATCCTAGTACTTGGGAGGCTGAAAAAAGGATGATCATTAGGAGTCTGATCTGTGGGCCAGGGAGATGGCTCAGTAGAGTAAGCACTTCCCTGACAAGCTCAAGGGTCTCTGTTCAATCCTCCGTTCAGCAAAAAATAAAAGTCACAGGAGTCTGATCTGTGTAGTGAGACCCTGTAGAACTGTACTAAATACATTAAAACAAAATTGAGATTTCATCTTAGCCAAGAAAGAACAGCTGTCATCAAGAAATCAACCAATAAAAATGATGGAGGGGATGTGGGAGAAAAAGGTGAATGCTTCTCCACTATTGGTGGGACTGCAGACTGATGCAACCATTGTGGAAATCAGTAATGGTACTTCTTCAAAAACTAGGATTACCATTGCTAATTTCCTATTATCTTGTTTTGAAACTCGGTACCTTTTTTTGAATTTTTTCATTTATTTATTCATTTATTTATTTATTCATTTATTTATTTATTGGCAGAACCTTTTTTTGGATTGATTGATTGATTGGCAGAACCGGGGAAGCACTCATTCCACTGAGCCATCTGCCCGGCCCCTTTTTCTCTTTTTAAAATTTAAAAACTAGCAGGGCTTGGGAAGATAGCTCAGTGGGATAAACACCTGCCTGGCAAATGAAAGGTCCTGAGTTCTATCCCCAGTACCACAAAAAAAGAAAGAAAAAAAAAACTGGTTTTTGCTGTAGGCCCTTCCCTAAAATACAAAAAATTTAAAAAATATATAAAAAATAAAATTTTAAAACTAGGATTAGACATCCCACTTGACCCAGGTATTCCCCCTTCTGGGTATCTTCCCAGACGAACTAAAAACATCATTTCACAATGATATATGTGCACCCATGTTTAGAGGAGCACAATTTTCAACAGCTAAATATTGGAAACAATCCAAATACCCATCAGCCAAGGAATGAATAAGAAAGATATGGTATTTTTATGCAATGGCGTACTACTCAGCCATAAAGAAGAATAGACTTAACACTTTTATAAGGTAAATGGCTACAACTTGAAACCATACTGATAAGTGAAATAAATTAGTCTCACATGTGTAAGCATTATATTTTCTCCCTAGTGTAAAAAGCTGAAAGAGTAAATTAGATCCAAAATGTACAATAGATAATTGAGAAATGGGAAGAAACTGTTTAAAAGGAAAGAGAAGATGGGATGGGGGAAAGGAGAAAAGAAAGAAGGGAAAAGGAAAAGTGAATATGTATATATGAATATGTGAATATATACACACACACACACACACACACACACAATAATAGTTAAGATAACTTGTAATCTGAGCAACTAATTTGAATAAGCAATGTACTAACCATTATTACTTTCCTACTACCTTGTTTTGAATTGTTTTTTCTCCTTAGAAAAGCTGAAAGAGTATCTGAAGCAATTATGGCAAAAATCCTAACTTTAAGTCTAAGGAGACAAATACATGGATCTTTGTCATTTTACCCTATATAAAAAGTGAGGGAAAAAAAATTACATGAGAGATGAGGGTAAAGTAGATGGACCTATTTAGGAGCTGTCAGGAAAATACTCACAAAGAAGGTAATGCATTAGCTGAAACCTAGAGAGAGAAAAATACAACCTGCCTCAAACCTGCAGAGGAACTTCCTAGGTCTAGACAGAAGGGACTAGGTGTTCAATAGCCTTACAGAGAGACAGAACTGAACATTATGTGAAAAATGAGAGAAAAAAGGGAGGCCTGGGTGGCTGGATTAAAGTAAGGTTATAGAGTTAAAGAGTCCATGCGGGGTGAGAAGTAAAACACAAAGGACTTTGGAGTCCAAGGTGAACATGGACAGGAATGCGCTGGAGGGCTTGAAAATCCAATTATACCTTAAAACTATAATTCCTCCTGGTGCTCTGAGACCAAATGCCCTATCCTGAAAAAGAGGCCCAATGAGAAAGTCAAGAAGAGAAAGGAGAGGCCACAGGGAGGCTACTGTTCTTCTGGTCATAGTCAGAGAGGATACTGACCTGACATAATCACATGGTGACAGTGACAAGGAAGGACAGAAGATGATCTACATATTTTAGAGATGAGGTTGGCAGGAGTTAGAAAGAACTAGACTTTGGACTAGGATAAGAAGGAAGTGAGGGGGCAAAAACTGTTTTCTTTTCTTTTTTTTTTTGGCAGTACCAGGGATTGAACTCAGGACCCTGTGCTTGCCAGGCAGGCATTTCTACTAAGCTAACTTCCTGGCCCCATTTCTTTCTTTTCTTTTCTTTTTTCAGAACTGGGGATAGAACTCAGGCCCTTGCACTTGCCAGGGAAGTGCTTATTCTACTGAGCAATCTCGCCAGCCCCAACCTGGCCGCATTTCTTTTTTTTTTTTTTTTTTTTTTTTGTCTTTTTGAGACAGGGTCTCACTATGCAGTTCAGGCTGGCCTTGAGCTCACTTTGTAGCTCAGGGTGGTCTCGAACTCACAACAATCCTCCTGTCTCAGCCTCCCGAGTGCTGGGATTATAGGCATGCGCCACCACGCCCGGCTTGGCCGCATTTCTTAACATAAAAATAATCAGTACTTGCTACTCTGTGCCCACTACTTTAAAGCATTGTAACAGAAGTTGCTGAAGGACATAAAGATACTTGCAGCCCCTAACTCTATGTAGCAGAATGGAACAAGTAATCTTATCAAATTCATAAGCATGAAACTTCTAAGAGTCAGTTAATGTAAATATAAGTTGATGTTACTAAATTGGAGAGTAGGGAAGATCTCATTATTTTGGTCAGAGAAAGTGAGTTCTGACAAAGGATGAAAGAGACTGCACAGAAAATTAGTTGAGGAAAACAAAGCACTGAAAGCAGAAGAGCAAAGTAAAAACATAAACTTGAGAATACTTTGGCAAATCGCATACAAGTTGCCTTTTTAGAGCAGATTATTAATTGTTCAAATGAAAGAATATATAGAGTTGAAGGTAAAAGGCACCAAGGGCAGATATGAAGATATCATGTGATTTACATC
This sequence comes from Ctenomys sociabilis, assembly GCA_004027165.1. Classification (NCBI taxonomy): domain Eukaryota; kingdom Metazoa; phylum Chordata; class Mammalia; order Rodentia; family Ctenomyidae; genus Ctenomys; species Ctenomys sociabilis. Next base: position 1,863 of record PVKA01020984.1, on the reverse strand, counting down.
CATCATCTCGTTTAGTTCTCCCAATGACTATTGTGAGTAGCTACCATTACTGCAAAGGAGGAAGCTGAGGCTCACAGAGGTTAAGTAGGTAGTTGGTGGGTCTCCAACCCAGAAAGCAGCAGACCCAGGATCCAGCTACTCATGCCTCTTGAGAAGCCAAAAGGATGGAGGTGATGGATAGAACAAGTAGAGCAGGGAATCTAGGCCTCCAGGCCTAGGCCTGGATTCTAATTCTGCAAGTTAGCTGAGTTGTTCCACAAGTCACCTCTTCCTGCCTCCAGTTGTTCTATGAACAAATGCAGTCTCTTACTATAACAGTTCAACCTCACTACCCTGGCTGCACTCAAACAGCACTAACTACAGCATGAATCACCATTCTGTCCTGAAATTCGATGGAAAATTTTCAAAATTATCATCACTGACTCTTCCTGACAGTTGCCGAATACTTCTTTAAAAGCTGATATATCCAAGGTCAATCTTTTTCCTTCCCCAAACCTAGTAATCTTCCAGTGGTCTTTGTTTGGATCAAAGGTATCCCATCCCTTAACTTGCACAAGTGTGGCAGCCAAGAACTGACCTTAATACCTTCCTCATCCTAAACCCCATGTCCAATGTATCACCAAGTTTTGCTGGTTATTTTTCTCTTAAATCTTCTCTTGTGCCTATATCCTCCTTCTTCCCGTCACTGCTAGCACACCAGCCAAGCTACACCATACCTTGCCTTAAATATTCTAACAGCTTACTAATCAATTTCCCCTCATCCACTCTAACCCCTTCAACCACCCAGAATGAGCTTCTGCAAACAGAAATGTAAACCAATTCCTTTCACCCCACATAAAATTCATTAACATCTACCCCTTACTCAATAGGTTACCCTATATTTTCAGGCGAACCAACCACTGTCATCTAACATCAGAGAGGGAGGGGAGGGGGAGGGGGAGGGGAGGGGGCAAGAAAGAAAGACAGGCAGGCAGGCAGAATAACTTCTCAAGGCACAGAAAGTGAACAAGTAGATAAGCATGACACCTTTCGTACATAGTCCAGGGCTTTCTCCAGTGCATACTCTGGCACTTCTATGTGTACAGATTTTTTACTCACACATACTCTTTCCTTTTTACTAGTACTGTAAGTAAACACAAGTTCACTCTCCCAAGTTCTCATTCTATTTTTATTGAAATCATCATCTAAGGCTTTTGCTTCAAACCTACAGGTCACAGGTAATGTCATTTGTTTCTATTTCTCTCTACAGTACATACTCAGCAAATGCTACCTGAAGAATTTCTGGCCATGAAGCAGGAAATAATAATTGAATTAAATACATTCACCCACTCTAAGTCAATCCTCTCAAAACAGATTTTTTCCTGCCCTATCAGGACACTATTAAAGATAGGAAATATCCAGATTTTTCCTGTAATTAAATAATCAGCTGTCTCTTTCATCATGCCACTCAGTCCAATGTAAATAGAACATGCACCATACCCAGTTGGCCAATGCTCAGAGAAGCACTATATGTGGCCTCAAAAACAATGTACATTATTAGTAGTTTATAAGCTTATTCCTTTTCCCATTACCTTTCATCTACCCTCCCTGCTTGCAAGAAAGCACATTATCTACCTGAACAGGTCTCAAAATATATAGCCTGTCACTACCTAGCAGGGGCAAAAAAAATTTCCTGACTCAAATATAGCAAAGAAACCTATTATTTTTTCTATTCTCAACCCCACTCAACTCTTCTTCTCAAAGCATATATATATATATATATATATATATATATATATATATATATATAATTTTTCCTCAAAATGGCAAAACTTACATTACATGTAATAAAAAAAAAAAAAAAGGCCAAAAAAGTAGAGAACA
>PVKA01020983.1:9917-39500 GCA_004027165.1 Ctenomys sociabilis | reverse complement strand
AAAAGATACACAAACAGCTACACTCTTAATTTACTGTTAAGAGACATATGCTATAATGATGTCTATAAGTATAATATCATGTATGCACCTTCTATGATACCAAAACATTATGAAAACAGTTTGCAATGTATTAATTTATCAAATCCATCTTGTCAAGGTATCTTAAAACTGTCTCATTGATATTTGTACTTCAATAAAATAAACATTTTAAAAAATTAAAAAAAAAAAGCCCTGACTTCAGCCTCCAGTAACCAAAACAAAACAAGAACAGAAGTTCCGTGTCATAATACTTGGACTATAGTATCACTGAGAGAAAAAGTTTAAACCCTATACCATGAAATGAGCAGGGATGGAATTTTCTTATGCTGTGGATAGAATCTCTTTTATGACCATACAAAGATCCACTATTTATCCTCTCAGTATCTGACTGTGAGATTTTCTACATCCTAAAATTTAAGACTTAGAGGCTGGGAAGATAGCTCGGCAGGCCAAGCACCTACCTGGCAAGCATAAGGTCCTGAGTTCAATCCTCAATACCATATGCTACCCAGCCCCAGAACTCAGGCATGCCATGCCAGCCACCAAAACCAGGTGTGGTGGCAAACACCTGTGATCCCATCCCTGGGAAGGCTGAGACAGAAGGATCACTATGAGTCGAAGCTACGTAGCAAGACCCTGTATCAATCAAAAAAAAATTTTTTTTGGCCATTAAAAGATCATTATGGGTTATAATTTTTTGAATAAATAACTTATACTTTGACATTCAGAGCATGTTAATTGTAAAAACTTTATTTCATTAATGATAAAACAAAGTATAAATTCTTTAAAGTAGTATATCAGTATCATTTGTACAAGGAGTTTTGTTATGGTTAATTAAGTTTTTTCTATTTCCAAATTCTTTGGCTTATCTGAAGTTTACAGTTTAAACTTCACAGTTTGTTTACCAATTAGAAAGTTCAAGGGCCAACCAGATAGTCAAAATTAAAGTAATAATAATAAAGATAAAATTTAAGATTTAGCTGGACATGGTGTCCACCTGTAATTCCTGCACTCAGGAAATTACTAACTGTAATTACTATTATTCTTGGAATTATCAAAGATACTAAATAAAGCAAGAGGACTGTCACAAGTTATAGAGTGATATTAACATGAGCCTAAACTGCCCACAAGACCCTGTCCCAAAATAACAACAACAATGAAGGTGATAATGATACTGATAATAAATCTAATGCTTTTAAACCATTTCACTATCCTAAGAACATCACAGCATGTGCTTTATCCATGTTAGTTCCCAGAAGATGGGACACATCCCTCCCTGGGCAGGATGGTGCTGATCAGACTCGCAGGCACTGCACACCAGCGAGCTACAGTACCAGGGTTATTTCTCCCAGCCACAGCCAAAAGGAAACCAGCACTGCTCTTCCAACAACTCCTCAAAGTCACACCATCAAAACCAATCAACCCTGTCAGTAATTCAGGGGAAGCTCTGTGCTTTATTTTTCCTAAAGGCAGCATTGTATGTACCTCTCAAAAGACACAAAGACACTCTATCAGGTGACAGTGGCAAAACAATAACCAGGTGTGAAGTCCTCATGAAGCTGGCACAAGGCTTGCCAACTATCTTTTTGCCGTTTTTTTTAAGTTTTTTTTTTTTTTAATTAGAAATGAGGGCAGGGGAGGGGATGATAGCTTGTGACAGCTGAGACATTAGCTGTATAATTCTGTTCTACTGTTAGTCTTGGAATTATCAAAGATGCAACCTCCATTAAGAAAGAAAAAAAAAATCCAGGGAAGTACACCATCAGGCAGTCCATGCTACATGGGAGCCCAGCACTGTATACACTGCAGCAGAGTTGAAGAGGCCACACTGGGGCAGGAGTGCCTAAAGCCCACAGAATTCCTCTGTCCTGGTGCCATCCCTCTGGGCCTGGGTCTCAACCGGTGTGAACGCAGGACGTACTTTCCCAACTCCAAACCCCAACGCATTTCAGGCAGCCTTTCGGTCTATAGGGGCTGATGTATTAATAACAGCTTCCTGGCACTGACTGAAAAACACCCAGGTCTTAATCTTGAGTCTTGAACTCCATCCAGGTTCCATGTAAGAGCTGGCTGCAAGGGCTACGGCTGCGTGCTCAGCGACTGCGGTTGTGTCCTGAGACTTGAGTTTCGAAACCGGATTGGTAGCTTAACAAAATTTACTGGTTGTAGAAACAGTAAACTCACCCCCAGGGAGGTGAGCTCAGCCTCACCATTCTGACAGCAGCCCCTGGTGGCCAGTTTAGTAAAAAGTGTTGGCTCTGAGGCTGAAAGCTGTGACCTTTCTACTTAATGAAGGTCATGGGAGCAGACAGGCCATTCTAGGTAACAGCTTGGGGATGGCAAGGAAATCAGCAAAAAACCTAAGTTAAGATACACCTTTGTGCCCTAGAAGATGCCTGGTCTTTAGATGACCTGCCTTTTGGATTAAAAAAAAAAGGTAGAGTTTCAAGTTGCAGAGTAGAAAAAAAGCTGGAGGTATAGATCAGGGGTAAAACACTCGCCTGTCATGCATTAGGCCCTGTTTAAAAGAAAAAAGGCTGGGCACAGAAGTTCCTATAATCCCAGCACTCAACCCCAGTTGAGGTTGGAGAACTGCCTCAAGTTTGAAGCCAGCCTGAAAAGTGAGTTCAAGGCCAGCCTGAACTGCATAAAGAAACCCTGTTTCAAAAAGACCAAAAAGAAATAAAAAAAAAAAAAAAAGACCACAAAGAAAAAAAAGGAAAGAAAAAAATAAACAGATTGTTCTGTTTTCTGAGACGGGGTCTCAGTTCAGGCTGGCCTTAAACTCAGTCTTCCTGTTTCAGCCTCCCAAGTGCTGAGGTTAAGGCTTCAGGCACCAGGCAGATAACATTTAGTGTGGGAGCAATGTCATACCCTGAGTTGCACAGAAAGACTTTCAACACCCAGGGAGCAGGGGTGCCTGCTTAAAGCTGGGCAACTGTGGCCTGCTCATTCACACAGCCCCTGGGGGTGCTAACTTCCTCCTACTGGATGCTGGGAGTGCACACTGTAGCACAAAAACTGTGGCCAAAACTTGTGGGAAGCGCTATGGCCTTACAATGAATCAAAGAATGTTCTGGACTTTGGGGCCTGAACAGTGCAGATTCACATATCCCACTAGATGTGAACAGAGGACCATTGGAAGGCCAGCAGATGGTGAGGGAGGAAAAGCCGTGAGTTCCCAGACCATTCTCCATAAGGTGTGCTTGCTCTCAGCCACCAGAGAACAATCTGGAAACAATCTTGGGCAGCTGCTCTCATCAACAAACTGTTTATTGTAAGAAAGTGGCTGGGTCAAAGGCTCAACATCAACCTGAACCAAAAGCATACAGAGCAAAAATCAATACCGTCCCTGCGAAGGAAGCTCAGGCCTTGGCATGCAGAAGAGCAAGGCGAGAACTCAAACTCAGTTCTACAAGGACGGCAGTTAAGTTAGAACAGCCTGTGAATTTCAACACACACAGTTGTTCTGCATGTTGTTGCAACTGGCTATTTACTGTTCATTTCACACTGGCTTTATAAGAAGGGCTAAATACTACACTGAAAAGAGAAAGAAATCCAATGTCCATTCACTTCCCCCAAAATCTTAGCAGTGGTTTACAAGTCCATGCCACCTCACACTTGTTTAACATGGTTAAAATTCTCATCCACGCTGCATGGAAGGTAAGGCCCTTCTTTAAACACTCAAACTGGAGGGGAAGGCTGATTAGCCAGGTGATTTTTTTAGGAAGGAATTGTCACATTTGTAACAGGGATCTTATGCCTACGCTTGCACATAAAGAGCTCTTCCCACTCAGGGACACATGCTGGAGTAGTCACAGATGAGAGATTCTATACCCTTACTCTCTGAAATCAATTTGAAATGGAAGAGCAGGAAGAGAAACAGGTAGGAACAGACGAAACAGACAGCTGTGCAGGGGAACAGTGACTACTCAGCAGTTCCCTGCACAACTTACTCTGTATATTTGAAATGATCTATGAAATGCTTGCTTTCATTTATGTGCACAGATCAGGAGTTCCTACAAACTTAGGGCAAAAAGTTTTCTTAAATACAAGAAAAATATTAACCTACTAGGACAAAGGCACGAATGACCCCCACGGGAACATACACGGACATACACTACAGGGTTGCCAGATGTCCTACATGACTAGCTTCTAAGCAGTATCTGAAGCAGAGCTGTTATCATCAGAGCTGACCTGGAGAAACAAAAAGGAACACTCTCCGCCTACCCACGGCATTTGTAGTTCACCAGCCAGATTCTGCCATGGAAATTGGACCATAAAACAGCACCCAATAAGGACAAGGGATACAGCTCAGTGGTAGAGCATCTGCCCAGCCAGCACCACATACACACACACACACACACACACACACACACACACACACACATCTAAAAAAAACTATAAAACATGAAGTTGCCATATAAAGAGTATCATATGGTTTAATTTCACTATGGAATATAAGAATATAGGTGAGCTGCTCAGAAAACCCAACTCATAAAAGGAAGATACAAAGTTTTTAAAGTAGACAATCCAGGGCACAAAATTTGAAAATTACACTTCTTCTGTAAAGCTGAGGCTGCTCTATACTGCACTGAATATTCCTGAACTGAAACAAAAGTTAATTTGACAACGAGACTGAAATAAGTAAAATTAAGCAGAAAACAAAATAGTATTTTGTTGTGTTTAATTATGAGGCTATATCTACCAGTGATTTCAATTTGTTCCATCATAAGAACAAAGGTAGCAATCATTATGCTTTCTTAGAAAAGGATACATTTAGGAGAACTGCATTAAGAGTTAAAAGAAATGTTATTTTAGTCTAATTGCTTTTCTGGGACAAGTATAAATTCTAAAGATCTAGAAAGGATGAGAAAGGTCAGCTTGTCCTCCCAACACTGTTCCCAAAAGAACAAAAGAGTTCCATAGTACAGGTTTGGGGGCAGAAAAAGCCACCTTTTTGACAAGTGCACAGCCAACCTGAGATGCCACACCTGACCCCAATACTGTTGAAGAATATGTACAAATGGGAACCTGCGCAATTACACTTGTTTATGGGTCAAAAAGCTACAAGAAACCAAAATAATAATCCAGGGTAATAATCTAGGTAATTCTAGGCAGAAAGAAATTCTAGGCTCTGCCCCCTTAAAGATTAACTATGGTTTTTTAAATTTAAAAAATCACTATTTCACGTTCCTTTCAGAAGCTATTTCCACACAGAGATTAAAAATGGGAAGGGGTAATCTGATTCAAACATTACACAATGTATACCTATTTCAAAACATCACGTGGAACCCCATAAATATGTATAGTTTTCATGTTTTTATGTATTAGTTAAATGTTTCCACTTTCAAAAATGGAAAGCAGAATTAATGGTGCTATCAGCCACTTTTTCTCCAATAACTGCTGTACTCTACATTCTTTTTTGTTCAAAGAAGAGACTCACCAGATCCTTTTGTAAGAGCACAGCAAAATAAATCTCTGCAAGCTTTGTTGAAGCACGGTCCCTTTTCATTTTAATCTTTCAAACTTTTACTGTGTACACAGGATGCGAGCCACTTTAGGGTACAACTTTTCACAGCCTGGTGCTCAGCGGGCTAATATGTTCTCGAAGTCTCACCCTGGCCTCAGGGGTGGCCCCGCTCTGCTCACACCCACAGCATGGTTCTAGGCTGGGCTGTGTCCCAGTTCATGGCCAAAGCACCTCCACCTTTGCCCATCCCCCATCTCCCTACACAGACCTGCATTCACATGACAAACATTACACAGTGACAACTCCTGTGTGCCACCGGGAAGTTACCATTCCTTTGCAAGAGAAACCTCAGCTCCCCCAATCTGTGTCTTCTCATCTTCGGGGTCAATGTGGAAAAGACTATTCCACAAAAACATGTGCTACTGAAGCAGTCTTAGTTAAGTCAGAAATATCAATTTAAATAAATTGGGAAGGGGCTGAAATTTTAAAAATTCAAATACCACTAAATAGTATCAAAGAAAACAAATATCCTAGGGGCTGGAGATACTGCTCAGCAGCAGAGCACTTGCCTGGCATGTATAAGGCGTTGGGCTCCAGTGCCAGCACAAGAACACAAAGCTATATGCTCAGTTGAGGAAATGGGGTTTAAGCTGGGGGATTTTTTTTGTGAAGGACATTTCCCCTACAATCCATAGGAACAAAAATTAGAGTTTAGCTCCAACTCTCCACCTTTCTTTAAAATGTATTTATTGCCGGGCGTGGTGGCGCATGCCTGCAATCCCAGCACTCGGGAGGCTGAGGCAGGAGGATTGTTGTGAGTTCAAGACCAGCTTGAGCTACAAAGCGAGCTTAAGGCCAGCCTGAACTGCAAAGAGAGACCCTGTCTCAAAAAGACAAAAAAATAAATAAATAAATAAAATAAAATAAAATGTATTTACTTTAATTGACCAAAAGTATAGATATTTATGGTATCCATCCCAACGTTTTGATTGGTATTTACACACACTGTGGAATGGAAATCCCAACATTTCTTCCATTGATTTTCCTACTAAACCAAAGCCTAGAAATACTTGGAAAGGAAAAATACCTACACCCCAGGCAGCAGGAGCCTCCAGAAGGGTAGAAGAGGCCCATGGTACCTAGAGACACAGCACACATCCCCACTCACATCAGAGACCAGCTAGGTGGCAAACAGCACACCCTCCTTCCTCGCAGGAGGGGGCCTGCTGGGCTAACACTACATCTCCCTATCCTAACAAAAAATGGGCTCTATGTGAGCCCCATCACCACCAAGCCATGACCCAGACAGTGGCGCCTGCACCCTGCATTCTCAAGCCTTCCCACAGGGAAGGAAGAAACTGCTGCCCACATGGGAAGCTCCTAAAACCCCTTCAACATTTGCTCTGTGCATTCTGAGAATGACAGTCTCAAATGATTAGCATGAACAGAAACAATGTGCTCCCAACTCCAATTCCCATCTCCAGATCTGAAGATTCAATTCCCATTTTTCTTTTTTTTTTTTTTTTTTTTTTTTTTTTTTTTTGTGGAACCAGGGATTGAACTCAGGCCCTTGAGCTTGCCAGGGAAGTGCTTATTCCACTGAGCCATCTCCCCGGCCCTGAAGGGAACATTTTTCAAATGGCACTCTAGGCTCAGACCCCAGCATTCCTGAAGGCAGCCCACAAGCTCCTGCTTGCATACAGAGAACCCGACCCACGTGGTTTCCCTGTTGACATAGAACCCTGCCATCAGGGTTCCTGTCCCTGGCCCTGCACCTGACTGTGTCCTCTGACCAGGTATCAGTGCCAGCGTGGACTCACTTTCCAGAATACATGCTTTGGACCTGGGAGACAAAACTCTGCTCTTAAGAATGTTCCAAGGCTTCCTAGAGACTGCTTTAGTTGACTTCCCAGGAGGTGACCCTACAATAAACACGCACTCACACATGGCAGCGATTACGGAGCTGGTATAGAAGACACAAAGTGTTTGGGCTTGGGGATTTTTTATTCCAAAAGAGCCTGTTTTCCATCCACAAATTTGTGACTGTGTGAACAGTGGTTATAAAGAGTCTGAAGAAATAAAACCATGCTTGCAGATAGGGTACCCTCCTAAGAAGAGCAGTACTGGGCACAGTGTCCCTTCAGTACCCAGACCTGGCTGCCCTAACCCCAAATCCCAAGACAGACACCAAAAACATGAAGAAAAGCTAGCTAAGCAAAGTAAAACTGAAAGACAAACGAAGTTGCACATTTCTCTGCCTCCCCTGAATGTCCTGGATCCCTACCTTGGTCCTAACCTCAGAGTGTAGACTCTACAGAAGCGCTGGGGACAGGTCAAGCAAATGATAGGTCACACAGTAGCTGAAAATCCTTCCCCCTCCCAAAAACCTAATATTGAAAAAGGAAGCTAAAGAAAACATCCTACATATTATTTCTTCCCCCTCTCAATGTCAAAAAGTATCATGTCACCTCTTGCTCTGGGTATTATGCCTGGTAACAGGAAGTCAGTCAAAACTAACAAAAAGGTTCTAGTTTTGGACAAGGGTGAAGGAAAAAAAAAAAGAGAAAAAGGGGTATATGAAATACCCTTAAAAACATCCACAGCTATAAAACGCTTTTAAATGTTTGCTTTAATCTGCCAGCTGCTCCTGGCTGTGCAGTATTGTAAAACAGCCGCCGCAGACTGTGGCGGTCGCGTCAGAAGCTATTCAGAGCACACCTGGGCAGCTGACTCGCTAATTTGGAGCTCCAGAAATGATGTTTTAACGACATCTTAGAGGAACGCTAGAGAACACTATCCTGTTGTACACTCAGGATTCAGAACTAGAACAAAAGGTAGGAGAGGATTCCACGTCAGATGCTATGCTAAAAAATCCCTCGCAAGCATGTTGTTTTTAATGGAGAAGTCTGACTGACACAGTAGAAAAACAGGCCGGCCTCCCTGCCATTCTAGAACCCAGGCTCTGGGCTGAAGACGCAGCTCAGTGGGGCAGTCAGAGGCACTACGTCTGATCCCCAGTACCAAAAGAAATAAATAAGAAAGCCCAGTTTCCTCTTTCATGGCTAAGGAACCCTCACTGGCTTGTCCTATTTGGGCCACTCTGACTTCCACAGGAGATGGTGATGTCTACACAAGGGCTAGGCTAACTATAACACATGCCACAAAGATGAGACATTCTGTCCCATTTTCCAGAATGTTCCATAGCACAGGGCTATGCTCAGAAAGCCCTCCAATGTTGCTAAGGGCCAAGTAAGGAAGTGAGGACCAAGTTTCCTCATAAAGCAAACAGTATCTTCTGGGCATGGGAGCACACATCAGTAATTCCCCATAATCCCAGCAATCAGGAGGCTGAGGAAGGAAGATCACAATTTTGAAAGCAGGCTGGATTACATAGTGAGATCAAGCCTGAAGAACACAGCAGGATCCTATCTAAAAAACCAAAAAAATACATAAATATAAATTTAAGATATAAAGCAAACAGTATCAGAGAAGTAATTTCCATTTCACTACAGATATGTGCAGCAAGATGATCATGTGGATGCTTTAAACACGGACCATTTTGTAGTGAAATATATATATACACACACACACACACACACACATATATACATATATACCTCTATATACAAAATAGGATAGATATACAGCTACTTTCTTTTAATTTAATGAGAGAGAGGAAAGATTTGTACTAATAGTGTTTGGGCAGAATATCATGTCTGTAGCTTGTACTATCAATAACTACTATGAAGACAAAAATATGCAATGTATTAACTATTTTAACTGTCTTACTAACCTGTTTTGAAACTGTCTCATTACTATTTGTTTCTCAATAAAATTAATTTTTAAGAAAAGAAACAAAAAATAAATTTAAAAAAAAGCAATTCCCTGAGTGGAAGGTCACAATACTAAATTTTGACACATTTATAAATACCAAAATTTTCCCTTTCCAACAATACCTGTTTTTTGAGGGAGGAAAAATGTATTATAGAGAAGTTTGGTGGAATGCAAATGAAACACCCTAACTCATTTTTGTTTCAAACATATATTAGCCCCGCCACCTACTCTGGGGAGAGTATGCATGTCCACAGCATGGTGAATCCCCCCAGTTCCTTTAATAACAAACTCACTTGTCACTTCTGGTTACTGTTACATCTTGATCCCAAGGGTCAAGTAACCAGACACCTCCACACAAGCCTGCCAGAAGTCTAGCCAGCTTCTATTTCTCAGGTCGCCTACACATCATTAGCTCCTAGCCACAATGAATGCCCAAAAGAATCCAGAGATTTTTCATTTTGCATGGAGGGAAATGTCATGCTCCCCAGGTTACAAGCAGAAAGCTAGGCTGGAGGAGCCCCCACGAAACAGCCCAGTTCCCCAAGAGCAACACCACCCACCATCCTGGGAAGTTTGACATCTAAAGGACACTGGCAGTTGACTCTGGGTGGAGACAGCTCCATTCCCATGACAGGTCCAGGACCCAGCCTGTCCCAGTCAACCAGCAAGGGGTCCTCAAGACCCCCAATGCAGGATGCAGAGCTGCAGGCCCTCCTCTGTGCTCTGTCTCCGGTGAAGAGCAAGTGAAAACAAAAGCAGAGAAATCGAAACAAGATGGCCAGTTTCCAAATCAGGAAAGAACTATACTTACTTTCTTCTTTTTTTTTTTCATTTATGTATTTGGTACAGGCTCTCACTATGCAGCTTGGACTCAGAGTGATCCTCTGTTTTCAGCCTCCCCGGCACTGGGATTACATACAGTGTGTGCTATCATGCTTGGCCTAGTTCACTGGCTCAGCTTGTCCTGGGGGCAGAGCTGTCAAGGCAAGGATCAACCCTGGTCCCTGCACTTGCCAAAGCAGGCACTTTGTCCACTGAGCTATCTCTCTGGCCCTTATATTTTTTCTATAAAACTAAATTATTTTTTTATTTTTATTTATTTTTTTATTTTTGGTCTTTTTTGAGACAGGGTTTCACTATACAGTGCAGGTTGGCCTTAAGCTCACTTTGTAGCTCAGACTGGTCTCAAACTCACAACAATCCTCCTGCCTCAGCCTCCCAAGTGCTGGGATTACAGGCCTGTGCCACCACACCCGGCTTTAAATTATTTTTTTTAGGTAGCCTCACTATGTAGCCCAGACTGTCCCCAAAACTCACAGTGATCCTCTTGCCTCAGCCTCCTAAGTGCTGTGCTTACAGACATGTGACACCATGCCCAGCTAAAATTAAATTTTATATAAAATAAATGTAGGGGGCCAGGGAGAAGTTCAGTGGAATAAGTGCTTCCCAGGCAAGGGCCTAAGTTCAATCCCTGATTCTGCCAACAACAAAAAATAATAATAAAAATAAATGTATTATAATTTCCCTATAAAACATCAAGGAATTATGTTCTTTCTGGTGTTCTGCAAGAGAAAGGGCTATAGCTTTTCTCAAAACTGTTAGCCCTCAGAATGGCAAACAAGCCAGTGCTATGGCACATGCCTGATAACTCCCTGTCATCCCCCAATGGTGGGACCCCAGGCCACCCCACAGTATCCTCCATAACACGTCGTATCAGTGGTGCAGCTTACCCACCTCTCCTTCCAATGCGGCCTACAGGAAGGAAGCTATGGGAGAAGGAAGCTTGTTTTAGACAGGGTTTCACTATGCACTTCAGGCCAATCTTGAACTCACTGTGTCGTCCAGGCTGGCCTCAAACTCACAGTGATCCTCCTGCCTCGGTGTCTTAAGTGCTAGCACTGTAGGTGTGGCCACCACAACCGCATGTTTTTTAGTTTTTAATAACTTCTTTGGCTCACTGTAAAAAAACAATATAGCTGAAAGTGGTGTCATATACCTGTAATCCCAGCACTCAGGAGGCTGAGGCAGGAGGATCTTTGGGAGTTTCAGACCAGCCTGGGCTACAAAATGAGCTCAAGACCAGCCTGGACCCTGTTTAAAAAAAAATAAAATTATATATATATATATATATATATATATATATATATATGTATGTATGTATTCACTATGGACAATTTAGCAAATGCAAAGAAAGTTTTAAAGAATTACCACAATCACCACTAAGTCCACCACCATCAGAAATACCTGCTATCTGTACTGTATTTCCTTCTGGTCTTGTTTCTTTTTTCTCTCTCTTTTTTTTTTTTTTTTTTTTCTTCTCTTTAAATGTATTTGGTACAGGGTCTCACTACGCAGCTTGGACTTATAGTGATCCTCCTGTTTTCAGCCTCCCCAGCACTGGGATTATAGGCATGAGCCACCATGCCAGGACTCGGTCCCTGACTCAGAGTGCCCTGGGGGCAGGCTGGTGCGACAGGCGGGACAGAGGATCAAACGCTGGTCCCTGCACTTGCCAAGGCAGGCGCTTCATCCACTAAGCTATTTCACCAGCCTCCTAGTCTTGTTTTTATGTTTTTGGTTTTTCTTTACTTTTTGGTACCAGAAATCAAACTCAGGACATTGCGCTTGCCACACAGGCACTGTGCCAATGAGCTATATCCCCAGCCTTGTTTCTATGGGCAGAGATACATGGTATATGTGTATTCACGGATCTTGTGGTTTAACATACTGGAACTCTGCTGGGGCCTGATTTTCCGTCCGGCCCCTGGGAGGCTGAATTAAACATGAAGACGCCAACCAGAGAAGAAACAGTGCCTGGACCTCTGCAGACCTTGTTTCTTCTTCCTGTCATGCATGGCGATGCTGACAAAGTCATACATGATGGGATTTTACTGCCAGCATCCATGCCTGCTATGGTGCTCAGGTACCCCTTAAAGCCTCAGAACATGGCCCAGGCAAATGCCAGGAGTCAACTGCGCGCAAGATGAGTTTTTCCTCCTCGAGACACGGTGGTTTTCTTCCTGCTGGCATCACAGTAAAAACAAAGCACATAGGTGCTCCACATATCCATGACCCTCACTTTGAAGAGTTGTATCGAGGCTCCAAACTGTATAAACATAGCTGGTGTGTGGTGAAAGTACTTGGATGATTGTTGGATTTATTTTGTTCTCTTATATCCTACACTGTAACAGGATCTAATACACAGTAAATGTGGAATAAACAATGAGTATTATGAACTGTGACTTTTAAATAATTTTTACAGACACAAAAGAAAGTGCTACAAATATAATAGGAAACTTCCGTGTACCATGTGACACAGAAATAGAAAAAATTGAATTTCAAAAGAGTAAGTTTATCTATAGTCCTAGAAGTCTGTGTACCACAAGCTTAGCCAGCAGCGACACCTTGTGGTAAGACCTTTGCTTTTCAGCGGCAGAGTATTTTACAGAAAGCGAGAAACAAAGTGGCCTCAGACAACAGAACCAGAACCACCATGGGCAGGTGATGAGGAGTGGAGCAGAGAAGGGTGAGCTGAGACCTCTTAATTCTTAATTTAACTTAATTCTATGGCAATCAACAGGATCTATCAAGAGTGACTACAGGAAGGAACACGAATAAAAGGCGCAACCCAATTCTACTGCCCACCTCTGTCGTCAATGTCTACAAATGTGGCCAAGAGCACAGTAACTAGGTGTCCTGAGAAGTCATGGTCAGCATGAAGACGAACCCGACGGAAGCCCCACCCGACAGCCTCCAAGAGGACCATCCCAGTCAGGGAGTATTTATGTTCAAATCTATGTGCACACTAATCCTCTGCTCCAGGAAAGCACAGTATCTAAGACTGCTGACGTTTCCTTCTATAGCCCCTCCACAGTTTTCTACAAGGAGTTAATAAATACTAAGAAATGGAGAGAGTCTGGGTATGTGGTTCAATGCGTGAGGTCATGTTCAATCCCCAGGACCACAAAGAAAGAAAAAGAAAACTGGAAACGCACCTGCACAACAAACACACACACACTTCTTTGGTTCCTCGAGGCAGGCAGAGTGCAGCGACAGGGAGGCCAAGTGCACCACCAACGCAAGAAGGGGGCTGGGCTGGAAGTGACTTTCCCAAGGCAGCTGAGTGTGCAAGCAGGGCTCAGTGTGCGTGTCTGTGCACACACAGCAAACACCTGCTTTCATCCAGCCTGGCACTTGATTTGAGCACATAAAGTATGGGCAGAGCCCTCTTCCCCCATGGACCAACAATAAGGAAAAATAGATCTCCCCACACCTTGGCTGCCCCAAGCCACTAACAGAATTAAAAACACAGAGACTCCAAGCTCTGTTGTGTAATTTCCTGTAGAGAGTCCTCCAACAAGCCCAAGCTTCAAGACTGCAGACCACGCCACCCTGCAAGCCTACCTCAAAAGCCAAGGCTCCCACACGCCTGCCTGCAGGCAAGCTGCAACTGGAGGGGACACATTCCTCTGGGTCTTTGCCCCCCCCACATACCCCCATCCAAGCATGGTCAGGCCTCAGACCACTAGCCCAGCTGGCTGGACAGGTGTCCTCTCCCTTTCTGCCCTCTACCCCCAGAGCAGCCAGGGCCAGGCACAGCCCCCAGCCACCAGTGACCTGACTCACACTATGCCTGAACCACAGCACTACAGCCTGGCTTTATGCTGATATCTTCACAAGCCTCAGCTTCTGTTAACTGAATGCACAGAACAGAAAGTAAAGGATGGGAGCTGAGTTCCTGACATGGAAGCAAATAAAAATTATACTGTGAACTCCCAAGAGTATTCATCAAAAACAGTATAAGGCTGGCGAGATAGTTCAGCAGACTAAGCACCTGCTTAGGCAAGCTCAGGCAACCACAGAGACTGTGGTTCAATGCCCAGTACCACATGCTGCACCAGCCCTGCCCCTAGAGCGGGCTGAACCACACACACACACACACACACACACACACACACACACACACACAGTGTAAACTGGCTAAAAACAGGGCAATAAAAATGAAATACAAGAATATTTCTCAATTTAAACAATATGTCAACAACAATTATAGAGACCAGGGAGACATCTCAGTAGAATAAGTGCTTGCCTGGCAAGCGCAGGGTCCTGAGTTCAATCCCCAGTACTGCAAAAAAAAAATATATATATATACATATATAATAAGGTGTTAAAAGAGATGTTTCTTAAAAAGTTATCCACTACTTTATTATTGGTTTTAACAATGGAAATATTATCGTTAGTCTTTCTGACTGAAGGTCATTGTTAGAAACATTCAGTATTTTTAACTCATTCAATCTCCCAACAACCTAAGAATAATAAAAATAACATTATTGCTGGGTGTGATGAAACACACTTGTAATCCAGAACCTGTGAGGCTGAGGCAGAATTGCTGTGAAGTTCAAGGCCAGCCCAAATCCCACAGTGAGACCCTGTCTCAAAAATAGGATATCATTATCATTCAAATAATATAATCTGCACAGACTCTTCACATATATTATTTCATCTAGTCCTCCTTTAATCCTATAAGGCAGGAACATGCAGAATCTGAAAGACAAGCCCTCCTCCATGGAGAGCAAGGGGAAGGGTGAGCTCTGTTCTCCACCAGGGAAAGCAGGGCTGTGGCTGGGCAGGGTCCCCCAGATGACTGAGAATTTTCTGAGTCTACCCAGCTATACCATTCCACTCACACGTCTGCCTGTTACAGGGAGACAGCAAAAAGGGACAGACAAGACAATGTGTCACAAAGACTAAAAGACTGACAAGTGTGTCAGGGTGAGGGGAATCAGCAAGAACCTACACCTGCGGGACCGGCACCTGCCCAAAGCCAATCAATCACAGGCAGCGCAGGCAGACCACAGCTAGTTACTACGGGGATGGTTTCCTTACAGGAGCCAGGGTAGCCAGACACAGAAATCCTGAGCGCTGTGGCCACAAGGTGGCAGATGTGATCAGAGCTGAAACAAAATCTTCCTCCAAAGATTACTGAGAAAAGCCCAATCAAAACAACTGACTGATTTTTTGTTGTTGTTATTCTTTATATATTTTAGATAGAATACCTTTGCCTGAGTGATTGCTGTTTAAGATTTTTTTTTTCCCAATTTGTGGTTTGTCCTTTCACTCTGTTGGTAATCTCTTTTGACTAGCAGAAATTTCTCAGTGAGATGAGATCCCAGTTGTCGAATGTTTGAAATATTTCCCATGCCCTTTGGTCTTTGTTCATGAACTCTCTTCTCTGTCTATCCCTGTGTCTTCAACCTTCAACTTTCTAAGGTTGTCTATGTCTTTATTTCCTCCTACTTTCTCTTCCAGTAGATTTAGTGTTTCTGTTTCAATGTTTAGATCTTTACTCCATTTTAACATTAGTTTAGTGCATAGACTGGGGCTCCAATTTTAGTTTTAGCATGTGGAGAGCAATGTATAATACAAAACCCATTGCTAAATACCTCTCATCTTGGTCTTTTAAATGTATACCATTTCTAATGTCTTATCAATTATTATCATACTCTCTTTAAAATAAATTTTTTAAAAAGTAAAAAGACAAGAAAAAAATTAAGGTTTATGGGGAGCAAGCAATAATATTCAATTATGTGTCCAATCTTGAATATTAATCTGAGCAACAGATTTGATGATAAAAATAGGTAATATAACAATTATTGTGCAATAATATTCAACTATGTGTCCAATCTTGAATATTAATCTGAGCAACAGATTTGATGATAAAAATAGGTAATATAACAATTATTGTTAATTTACTATTCTTGTTTTGAAAATCTGTAACATAAGCCATGTTGTACGGTACCCTGTTTCTGACTTTTTTTTTTTTTTTTTTCTGTTTCTGTCTTTGTTTCTACTATTTCTTATTTTTGGGGGGTTTTTTGGTGGAACTAGGGATTGAACTCAGGCCCTTGCACTTGCCAGGGAAACGCTTATCCCACTGAGCCATCTCCCAGCCCCATGCTATTTGTTTTTGCTTTTGTTTTTGCTCTTCAAAATAAAATAAAATTTAAAAAAAAAAAAACAACTGGTTTCCCATCAGCTCATAGTCCCCACAGCACGTCAGTTCTAGCATTCCCTTCCTATGAACACCAAAATCACAGAACCTCAAGCTGCTCACAGAAAACAGCTCCATATTCACAGATAACTTATATACAGCCTCCCAAACTCATCTCTACAGGACTGAGAACACCAAATATGGAAAAATGCTATGGAAATATCTATTGTCCTGTATTACATTAGGAATAAAAGAAAGAGATCTGGCCACACACAATGGCCCAGGACCATAATCCTACCTACTCAGAAGGCTGAGACAGGAGGGTCACAAGCACAAGGCCAGCCTAGGCAATTTAGCAAGACCCAGTCTCCAAATAAAAAAATGAAAAAGGGGTAGGGAAACAGCTCCATGACACATAACCTGATTAGCATATGCAAGCTCCTGGGCTCAAAATAGAGAACCTACACATGTTTAGAACACACAGTCTTTTTGCAAACAGCTCTGCAGTCTATGGTGGCCGAGCTCACAGATGTAGAGGGACCACTGCACAGGTGGGTACTCTTCTCCTCAAATGGGCCATAAGCTGCACATCCATCACCTTCCAGACTCCATGACCTGCCTTCCTCATTGCACACAAATTCTAAAAATGCTAAAGGCCTTGCACATCAAGACAGATTCCAAACCCCAGGTCAAAACAGAAATCAAGCCAGGCATGATGGCACATGCCTGTGATCCCAGCACTTGGGAGGCTGAGGCAGGAGGATCATTGGGAGTTTGAGACCAGCCTGGGCTACAAAGTGAGCTCAAGGCCAGCCTGAACTAAATAGCAAGACCCTGTCTCAAAAACACAGGACTATTATGGAACAGGTCCTGGGGAGGCGCGCTCTCCCTGAAGAGCCCAGACTCACCTCGGTGGCTGTCAATAAGTGTAGAGGTGTTAAGGCAGGAGCTTTTCGGGCACCGCAGCATAGGCCCAGGGTGGCCAAGATACCCTTAAGGACTTCATGTCGGCTCATGTTGCTTGACTTAAGCAAGTTAAAGTCTTCTTGGCTTTGCACTTCAGAGGAACTGGGAGGTAGTTCTAAGTGCACCTGGAGAAAAAGATACATGCACTTGGTGAATCAGGGAGCCTTAGAAGCACTAGGAGAAAGTTTCATCAGCCCAGCCTGGTGCTCTCAACACTCAGGAGGCTGAAGCAAGAGGGTTACCATACATCTGAAGCCAACCTGGTCTACACAGAGAGTTCAAAACTACCCTAGATAATACATTTCTGTCTCAAAAAAAGAGGGGGGTGAAGTTTCATTCCCTGGTTTCTAAGAACTTGACAATGAATTATTCTCCTTATCAATAGAGTATTAACTCTGAACCTGAACACCTGTAAAGTAACACCAAGTAATAATAAGAAAGCATTCAAAAGACCCAGGTGGGATCGACCCTGGAGGGTCACCAATACTTTCTAGGCCTCGACTATCACCCAGCATCCATGTGACCTTGGGTAAGTGGCTCCATTTGGTCCTAAGCTAAAACATTTGAAATGCAGTGGCCCTGAGGCCAGAGCCCCATCCATGTGTGTGGGAAACAGGAAGCAGGTTCACACATGGGAAAGCACAGGGGCAGCTTCCCTAGTGCCTCCCTCATCTGACTGAGTTCCTAAGGTTGGTGCTCCCTGGGTTACATCCAGGCTTTGTGGTCCAATTAAAATAAAACTTATCGCTGGGTTTGGTGGCACACACTGTCATCCCAGCCCCTGGGAGACAGGCAGGAAGACTGCTGCAGTTCAAAACCAGTCCAGGCTATACAGTGAATTCAAAGACAGCCTAAACTACATAGGCAGACAGTGGGAAGGAAGGGAGGGAGGGAGGAAAAAAAGCAGGCAAGCAGAAAAAAAGATTTACTCAGTGGTAGAGCACTCGCCTAGCATGTACTAGGCTCTGGATTAAATGCCCAACACAACTGAAAAATAAAAATAAACAAAATATTTAAGCACTTCTCCCAGGTCAGTGGGAAGAATGGCCACTGTGACTGTATCTTCACAGTAGCAGAAACTGGCCAGCATGTATCCCTGGTTCTCACAGTATTCAGCAGAAGTCTCAGTCTGCTGGCACTGTCATTACCATAGTGACAGCCCACCTCTGTAACCTGATTCCTGAAAACAAGGCTTCTCAACTAAAAAGCATCTCCAGCTCAGGACACAAAGACTGGAGTGGATGGGGCAGAGACCAGGGGTGCTGCTGAACAACACCCTGAAGGGCACAGGACATCTGTAGAACATTTCACATGCACTGGCACTTCCTCTGGACAACTCCTGCACCAACTCTGGGTCCACAATAATCACATACCAGCACAAAGCTGTGGTCAGTGTGCCCTGCACACCTGACCAGCATATCAAGCACAGGGACAATTCCGGTTCCCTTTTTTTTAACTACCAGCAGGCAACTCTCCTGGCTGGGACACCTCACCTAGGGTACAGCTGGTCTTGCCCTTGCAGAGCTTCACCACCACTTATGGGTTCCATTGTTACTGGATTTGTCACAGAAATGAAGACTGTGAAATTGAACAGAGGAAGGGAAAACAAAGCAGCCTGTAATCATATTTCCTGATTGATCTCAGGACTGTGTCACAGCAATGCAGGCCTGGGAAGAGACCAGTACCCCTGCCACACAAGTCTGGAAATCGTTTAAAATCAAAATGTTTCCCTAATCTCGGGATCTGACTAGCGAAGCCACGCTGGACTGCTTTTCCTGGGCAATAACCGCAGGATCAGATTTTATGACAGTGACAGGGTCAGTGTAAGCAGCACAGCTGTAACTCCAAGAACTGGGTTGCCACGGTGCTGAATCAATTTTCGAGTCCGAAGTCAGTGTATGGAGGAAGGTCTTCAAAACAGAAATACAGCCCTAGGAAGTCAGGGTTTTAGGTGGCTTTTCCGGATGCATGGTTGCTATGGAGACTGCATTGCAGTGGGAGGACTAGAAGGGTAATGGGAGGCCTCCCACAGCAGCTGGTGTTGTCTGCAGCCCTACAAGAAGCCCACGCACGCGGCCACCCTCAGGCCCACATGCCAAACATTAAGCCCCCTTGGCCCGAGCATTAGCTCAAGAACAAGTGTGTGAACTTCAAACAACATAGGGCAAACCTATTCAGCACTTCAGAAGAACATCTGGTCAGAAAACCAATGGGCTTCGCCTAATAGGAAGGCTGGAAAGGTGGCACAGGAACTGAAAATCGAACAGGAAATACACAGTTCTCTAAGCTAATAAAAAGATCCCAAGGACAAAATGAAACCCAGCATGTCCATCTCTGCCAGTCTTCAGGGCAAACACCCACATCTCTAGTGTCTCATTACACCAACACCAACAACTCCCAGGGCTTTCAGAGATGACAGTAAGCCATGAGAAAAGCTGAAGCAGTCCGTCCTGCGACTGCTTCCTCACAAGAAAAGCTAACCGGGAGGGAAGCGTCAGAACAGAAAGACGCCCTCACATGTAGCGCCCTCCAGCACCTGCCTTCCTGCCTTTCCACTTTCCCCTACCCAAGTATAAATGCACCATCTCTCTAAGCCACTGCAACATTCTCTTATTTGGAGTTGTTCTCATCAATTAAGATTATTTTATATTATTTTAATTTTTGGAGATAGGGTTTTGCTTCGTAGTCCAGGCTGGCTTTAAATTTGAGATCATTCCTGCTTCAGTCTCCTATGAGCTGGGATTATAGGTATAAGCACTTAAAATTTTAAGAGTGATATAATCATAAGAAATTGAGCATTTTAGGATGGTTCTGTTGCTGTTATTATTTTTAGTTTGTTTTGGTTTGGTTTTTAGTTTTTTTCAGACAAGTTCTCATTATGTAGTTTAGGCTGGCTTTGGACTCAAACTCACAGTGACCCTCCTGCCTCAGCCTCTCAAGTCCTGGGATTGCAGGCATGCACCACCACACCCAGCTCTCAAGCATGGTTTTAACACTAAGTACCTCTCCAATCAATTGCAACATTTTATCATGATGTTTGCTGCTGTTTAGAATGACTACCCTGTATCTTTCAATTTCCCATGTTAAATAAAGACTTGGTATCAACAGCCATGGTGTGCCTTGAAACAAGAAAGTAGACTAACATATTTTAGAAAGATTATTATCAATAAAACAAGAATTTTCTGACTAGTCCTGGGCTAAGTACTAGCAGAAGTCCTGTCCCATCCTCCCAGCCTTTGTGTTTTGGTTGGGCAGATTCCCTAAAGCCTCTGTCAGCTTTGGGACTCCCAGCCCCAGGCAGAGTAGCCACTGGCTCCAAGCCTGAGACCTTCACTGGCAGCCTTCAGGATACACTCCCTCCACCAGAGGCCAGGAGCCCCAGGAAGCTCCCTCAGTACCTGGCAAAGAATGGCTTCCCCTCCACGGGCCCCAAAAGGCACTTGCACGATCACCCTGTCCTTGTCCTCATTCTCTAGGTGGCCCTGCAGCCTGCCAGAGCTCAGCAGCTCTCCAGGGCCCTTCTGGTAGACACAACCACTGCTCAGCACACTGAGCTTCACATCGCCCTGGCCAAGCCCGGAGAACACCAGGTTCTGCACGGTGCTCTGCAGTGCAGCCTTCTTGGTCACCTTCCAGTCACCAAGCAGGAAGCTTGAAGACAGGCTCAGCACCTTCCCGCCCTGGGCAAGGTAGGCAGTGAACCTCTGGTGCACGTCCTCAGGGATGGGCTCTCTGGTGGCAATAACCAACAGTGGGCAGTAGTCCAGCCATGGGTCCCTACGAGCACTGTCCTCCAGCAGTGGGTACAGGAGGTAGCTGTCGGTGTCCACACACTCTGCCAGGACAGCCTGAACCTGCTGCAGCCGGTCAGGGGTGTCCCGGGAGCCAGAGCCCATGTAGAGAAGAATATTGGGTGCCTTTGCCACCATGTTGCCTCTCCTGCCTTCACTGTCAGGGCCAAGCCCATTGGAAGTACTCCTCGGACCACTGCTGGCATCATAGGGGAGCTCAGGGATGTCCTCAGCAGATGCAAACTTCACAGACTCGATGGTGCTGTTCTCCAGCTCCAAACACTCATGGCAGCTGGACAGGTGCAGGTGTCTGTGCTCAGCAGGGCCATGGGACTCGCTGTCTCCAGCAGGCTCACTGTCCTTAGCAGGCTTGCTGTCCTCGGTGGGCTCGCTGTTCCCAGCAGGCTCGCTATCCCCAGTAGGCTCACTGTCCCCAGCAGGCTCACTGTCCCTGGCAGGCTCATTGTCCCCAGGAGGCTCATTGCGCAGCTTGGGGGTACCATCCCCAGAGGCCTCCAGGCCATTTTTGCCATCCCACATGGGCTCCACCTCTGGGGAGGGCGCCACATTGGCCAGCGGGACTGGGTCTTGGCTGCTGCTGGCCTGATCTGCGAGCTCCTGCAGAGCTGAGTCCAGCAAGTACACCGCTAGGAAAAATGCAGGAAGAGCACCGTCAGTTCATCCTGGCTGCCGCACCACCACCACCACCTGCTCCAGGACACCCTGCCTAGGCCCTGGGGCAGTCCCAGTCCCAGGAAACTTTAGTTTCTACCACATCTTTCCTGTACAAACCAGACAGATTCAGACCTCTTCTTATCTTTTGCATAGTGGGAATTAAACCCAGGACCTTTGCCCTAAGCTACGATCCCAGGTCCCCTCTTTTTCTTTTCTGAGGTAGGGTCTCCTTGAGAACTTTGCTTGAACCTGTGATTGTGCACCAACACACCTAGCTAGGGTCCTTTTAATGACTGGTAAAGAAAGGGAGATGCAGAGAAGTAATTTTCCATACTTAGTTAAAAATTCGATTTCTTGGATATTATCCTATATGATAATGAAATTGAGAAATAATGAGGTCACACAGATAGAGCTGATCCAAGTATAGCCCAGGAAGTCATGCTCAGGATACCTCCTAGGAACCAGAGAGCAGAAAGGCTCTATGGCATCTGCTCTCAGGACCAGAGCATATACTTATGATCACTAATTCAAGAAGCACATACTGGCCCAGGGAGATAGCCCAGTAGAATAAGCACTTGCCTGGCATGTGCAAGGGCCTGAGATCAATCCCAGGTTCTGCCAAAAAAAAAAAAACAAAGAAAGAAAGAAAAGAAAAGAACCATGCACTAAAAAAAAGAAACACAAACTGAGCCAGGTATAGTGGTACAGTCCAGGATTCCAGCACTCCAGGACCTGGACAGAAGGATCTTAAGGACAAAGAGCTCAAAGCCAGCCTGGGCAACACGAGAGTCCAAGGCAAACCTGAGCAACACTGTCTAAGGAAAAACAAAAAAAGACTGAGCACTTGCTACATGCGCAACACATGCTGGATGCACGCCTAAGGCAAGTCAGCAAACTGAATAATTTACACAAATTTCCAAAGCTGGTTCGTGACACTTATTTGTCTATGATATAAATGGAAACATTTACAGACACATAAGGACTGCATATACGTAAGCCTATGGAGAAATGGTTTGTGTGTTTCCTAACAGAAAAGATTTGTCCTCAGAAATTGGGATGAGCATATTTTAAGGAAAAAGCTGTTAGATGTAGAATTTCATAGTAACGCTACACTTCCCACTCAGCAAAACCATAAACCAAAACTATTTATATTGTGCGAAATAAGTGTCTTGAATTTGAATGCGGGCTCCTAGAGAATGCAATTATGAAAAATCCTGATGTAAGATAGCCAGAGCAGTGCACACCTGCAATGCTAGCACTTGGGGAGGCTGAGGCAGGAGGATCACAAGTTTGAGCCCAGCCTGGACTACTTAGCAACACCCTGTCTCAAATTTTGAAAAAATAAAAAATAAAAACAGAAGTTCAATTCTCAGTACCATTTAAAAAATAAAACACTAACAAATCCTATAAACACTAATGGATATATCATCTCTTGCCCCCCCCCCAAACTTTTGACACCTATATGAACCTTATACTTTTAGGATAAAGTCAAACCAGCTGGCTGAATTAAACTAAAACCACACTTGGCCCTTCAGTCACACCAGAAGGAGCACTGGCAGCCTGGGGCAGCACTTCTACTAAAAGGGGCGCATTCGCTGAAGCTACTCACAAACGATCTTCTGGGGCACCAGCCCGTTCTCCATCTGGAGCCTGTCCTCCATGAACGCTGCCCCCAGCCTGCTGAAGTCCTCCACACTTGCTTCTGCAATGAGCTGGTAGGGGTCCCCTGGCCGGCAAGCCAAAGGCAGACAGCAATCAGACCACTTGACCAGCTGAGAAAAAGGAGAAGACAAAAGTTGACTTTTTTTCTTTTTTTAATGTATTTGGCACAAGGTCTCACTACATAGTTGGACTTACACTGATCCTCTTGTTTTCAGTCTCCCTAGCACTAGGATTACAGGTGTGCACCACCATGCCTGGACTCTGTAGCCAACTCAGTGCACCCAGGGTGGGGCCAGTGCCACCTGTGGTACCAGGAATGGAACCCCAGTCCCTGTGTTTGCCTAAGCAGGTACTTAGTCCACTGAGCTGTCTTACCAACCCCAAGTTGACAGTTTTGAAACCACAAAATGACCACTTTACGTTTCATCACATAACGTAAACAGTCAGACACAACAAATTACTGGATATTGCACTTCACCAATATCTGTTGTTTTGCCCCAAATGTTCTTATTTATGACTGTCAACAGTGCTTCTGAGTCACTCAATATAACTCTCTCAATGAAAATTAACTGCAGTCTCAGCTACTAGAGGGAACCACCAGGGGCCTTCTGAGACAGGGACCAGGAGGGCAGGACAAAGCCACAATTCCCATGACTTCTGATAGGCTTCTCTGGCCATTCTGCAGAGCCTTACTGCACTAGTGGGCAGGGCTTCAAGAAGGTGATCGGATAATAAAGATTAAGGCTAATGTTCTATTAGGTGGAGGGTGGTGACGGCCTGAGAGTGTCATAGGCTTCTCCAGCTTCTGCCTCTGTTTCCTGGGTACCAGCTCTCTTCTACCCAGGTCCTTCCACCATGAGATCCTGCCAACCACAAACTAAACCCTCCACAACATGAATACAAATAAACCTCTTCTCCTTTAAGCTGTGGGTTTCACATATTGGGTCTCCGTGATGAGAAAATGACTAGACAACCTCATATGTAATCTACTGGGACTGCGGTTGCAGCTCTAGGTAGAAAGCATGTTTCACATATGACAGGCCCTCCATTTAGTCCTCAGGGGCCACATGAAATCACAGGTGGCCTGCAAAGCACAGGCCAAGCAGAACCAAAGCACATATCCTGGAGGCACCTCAGACCCAAGGATTCCTAATACAGCTCTGACCTTAGGAATCAGGAAGGTCCAACAGCCAGCCCAAGGCCCCAAAGATCCAACCATGTGGAAATGTGGGTGGTGTCAACAGTACCAGACAGTTCACAGTGCCACCACAAGGGGGACAGAGAAAGAACAGACCAAACACAGGCCTTCTGTGCAAAAGCCTTTGACACTAGGAGAATAAGACCCTATAACTGCACATAAGGTACCCAAAAGAAAAGGAAGCCAGCAGGTAGAAGGACCTGCCTCAGACTAAAATCACAGATGCCTGTGCCTGGAGAAGTCTGCTCTCAGCTTCCTCATTGGGAACTTGCAAACTATGACAATATTAATGCCCATCATGGTGTAGGTTTATAGATGGAAATGCCCACCTACAGAAAGTGTGCGTGACACCAGGAGTGGTGGCACACTCCTGTAATTCCAGCACTCGGGAAGGGAAGGTATAAGAGCTGTTGCAAGTTCAAGACCAGCCTGGGCTACAAAGTGAGCTCAAGGTCAGCCTAAACTGCATACTGATACCCTGTCTCAAAGAGACAGACATCATTAGCACAGTTGTCTAAATGACTGCTTACATTGAACAGCCAGGCTCAGTTTGCTGTGGTTCAATCCCCAGATCCGGAAGCCACACTAGAAATGCCCTGAAGGCATCCTTAGCCATTAAAAAAAAAAAACCCTTCTGAAAGAGACAGAAGCTGGGTGTGGTGGTGCATGCCTGTAATCCCAGCACTGGGGAGGCTGAGGCAGGAGGATTGTTGTGAGTTCGAGACCAGCCTGAGCTACAAAGTGAGCTTAAGACCAGCCTGAACTGCATAGTGAGACCCTGTCTCAAAAAGACCAAAAAAAAAAAAAAAAAAAAAAGAAAAAAAAAAGAGACAGAGTGTGATACCCCTTGTAGAAAGCTTGTGATAGAATAAAAGGTTCCATGAGTGAGAATTCTATTACTTATTATACACTCACCTTTATAAACAACAGTGAAGCCAGGTGTGGTGCCACATCTGTAATCCCAGCACTCAGAAAACTGAGGTAAGGGCCAGGGAGATGGCTTAGCAAAGTAAGCGCTTCTCTGGCTAGCATAAGGGCTGAGTTCAATCCCCAGTTCCACAATGAAAAGAAAGAAAAGAAAAGAAAAAGAAAACTGAGGTAGGAGTATTGCCAAGAGCTCAAGGCCAGCTTGGACTACATAGTGGGACTGTCTCAAAAAACTTAGTAACTTCTGCACTATTGGTAAAACTGTAAATTGGTACAACCAATATGGAAATCGGGCTGCAGACTGGTCAGAAAACTAATAGTAGAGGGTACATTTGACCCAGCTATTCCCCTTCTAGGCAAGTACCCAAGAGTGAAAAGTTTCATACCATAGCAACATACTCTGGAAACAGACCAGGGATCCATCAATGGATGAATGTTATAGGCAGCTCAGTTAGCTAGAAATATTATAGGCAGTCACACAGGGTCAGGCTCTCAAAAGAGATAATACAGGAGACAAGATGTCTGCAACTCTGGACAGAGGCTCCAGCTGTGAACCAGACCTAAAGACAAATGCTAAAAGAGTGGCACCTGCAATTGATATTCTAAATAGGTATCATCACCTGAAAACACCCAAGTGAGTCACTAGCCCAACCCCCAGGGGGAGAGACCCTGTCCCGTATTCATGCCGGCTTAAGCCTGCTTACCTGCTTACTACAAAACTCGCTTCCCCACTTGGTCCTAGGCCTAATCAACTTTACCTGAGCAATGGTGCTTGTAATCCCATTGGTTGACCATAATTTTGTCCCACCCCACATCCACCTAAGTGAGTTCCCATTCTCTCCACCTTAGCCCCACAAGATTTTACACTATAAAAATACCCAGAAAGAGGCAGCTTCCTGGGCAATCTGTTCGGGTCCCCCTTCTGTCCCTCTCTGACAGAAACTTTTCTTTCCAATAAAGTTTTACCCTCAATCTCCGTTTGTTCTTAAAATTCATTCTTCAGTTTTAGAGAACATGAACTCATGCAGGTCAGGTTGGGAGTTTACTTCCCTGTATCAAATGGATTGAAAAATGCTATTTTTATGTGCAATGGAGTACTACTCTGCCATACAGAAGGATAAACCTGAGACATATCTAGGTAAATGGTTGTACCTTGGGACTGTACTCTTAAGGGAAATAAACTGGGCACACATGTGTAAATATTGAATTATTTCTCTGCTATGAGAAACCAAAATAAGGTAAATGAGGATCAAAGTGGAGGACTGACACTGGCAAGTAGGAAGAAAATGTTCAAACAGGGAGGGAAACATGGGAATGGGGAAGGAAGAGGGGGGGAGCCTAAGAAGAAAAATGACTTTTAAAAATAGAAGGAAAACAATACAAACAAGGTTTTCTAAAGGGAGAAGGGAAGGAGGATTGAAGGGAGGGAAGGAGAACGAGAAAAAAAAAGTATCAAGATGTACCATGTGCAGGTTCAAATTCCCTGTGACAAATGTGACAATTATGTATGTCAAAAGTATACCAATAAAAATATTTTTAAATATAATAATTCTTTTTTTTTTTTTTTTTTTTTTGAGACAGGGTCTCACTATGCAGTTCAGGCTGGCCTTAAGCTCACTTTGTAGCTCAGGCTGGTCTCGAACTCATACCAATCCTCCTGCCTCAGCCTCCCGAGTGCTGGGATTACAGGCGTGCGCCACCACGCCCGGCTCTAATAATTCTTTTTTAAAGCAGCCATGAGCATTATAGTCTCTAAGGTGGTATGACTGATTCCCCTGACTCTCCAAAACTGTCTTCATACTTCCTCAACTTTCTTTTTTTAAGAAAAGGTCTTGTGATGTAGCCCAGGCTGACCTCAAACTCATGGCAATTCTCCTGCCTCTGCTTCCCAAGCACTGAGATTATAAGCATGCACCACCAAAACCGGCTCCCTCCACTTTCATAATCAGAAACGTATAATTTTGAATTCGATTTTTTTGTTTTTATTTGCTACATTGTAGATATAAATAATGATAACATTCACCACATACTGAAAATAAGTTTTTTAAATGCTAGATTAAAAAAAAAGCCGGTTGTGGTGCCATACACCTGTCATCTCAGCATTCTGGGAAGCTGAGGCAGAATAATCACAAGTTCAAAACCAATCTGGGCAACAGAAAGACCCCATCCTAAAATAAAACAATAATTAATAATAATAACAAATGCACTAACTGACCTAGAATATCTGGAGAAAGACAAACCTCAGAATTTTCTTCCCTCCACTCATCACCTACTTGTCCCAGAGCTGGGAAGGAGCCTCCACCCGCCTGGCACCTTGGGAACTCTATCACAAAGCTGACAGCTGGGCACAGGATGGAGCTGAAGCTCACAGCCTTGGTCAATTCTGTGGGGACTTGCAGCTCTAGGAACAAAGGTAAGGCACAGAGGAGGAGGATGAACAGATGCACTAGCCAGTGACCAGAGCAGGCTGTACATATGAGACCAGTGAGTCAGTGCAGTCTCCTGCGTGAGCCTGCATGTGGCCCAGCCGCCAGCCACCTCTGGCCCACCATCACCAGGCAAGCCGGAAGTCAGTTGTCCAAATGCTGAGTCAACACTCCGCTGTGGCAGCCCCAGCCGAGCATTCAATACTCACTCTGAGGGGAGAGATGCAGGAGACAAAGGACCAAGCAGAAGGACAGGAAGAGGGAAGGATGATCTGCACACACCCCTGATCATGTTTCACAGCCCAGCCAACAGTCTCCTCACCCGAGAGCGCTTCCTTTCTCTAGCAATGAGCCACAGACCATGCAAACCTCTTCAAGCAGCACTGGGCACCCAGATCAAAGTAAAGCCAGAAAGGCTGCAGGGTCACTGATACTCAGTGGTGATGGGGGAGGGGGCACGGCCTTGCAGGGAACAAAAGCAAACAGGACACTTAAATTCACACTAAGAGATGAAGACAAAGGGGTGAAAGAAAAAAGGGGAAGTCAAGCAAAAGGCCTGTTCCTAAAGATCAAAGCTGAGGAAGCCCTGCTTTGTCCTAAACAAAAGGGTTTCCCCTTAAGCAGTACACAGAAATCCAGTCAATAACTGAAGCCCAGGACTCATAATGTGGCAACTTAGGACAGCACACACGAGGACATGCACCACTCAGCTGAGAACTGGTGTCCAAGTCCAGGATGCAACACCAGCTTTAGCCAGCATGAGTGGCCATTCTAAACAGCAGGCCACAAGTGGAAGCTCTGTAGCAGCTGGGAAAACAGAAATCTCAACAACCCTTTCAGTCGCCCACAGACAACTGATGTTGCTAATTTCTGACTACTGTTTCTCCTCTTTTTTTTTTTTTGGAAGATATAAGCAGAATATATTTATGGAGGGAAAGAAAGCTCCTGTCAGTGAGGGACAGGAGGGGGGCCTGAGCAGCTAGTTACCCCGTTTCTCCTCTTACAAATATATATATATATATATTTTGTTTGTTTGTTTGTTTTTGTTTTGTTTTGTTTTTTTGGTGAGGCCAAGATTCAACCCCAGGCTTTGGCGCTCACTCTCTCACTCTGGGTGGAGGGGGTGGGGGGATCACTAGACACAAACCACAACAGCAATCTTCTTGCCTCAGCCTTCCAAGTGCTGGGATTCAGGTGTGCATCACCATATCCAGCTGAAAATCATTTTAAATGCGTGACAGCTGTTAAAATAGTTCTAGTAACAAAAAAGGCTGGATACAGAGATATAAAAAATTTAAAACGATGACACCAAGAGAGATGAATTTGGATTTCCCACTAAGATAGCTGCCTTTCAGCCTCTCAGTAAAAAAAGCAATAAATATGCTGTATAGTTTGCTAAGAAGGTTACTGCAAAAGCCAGCCACAGTGTAAGGGTTTCACAACTCCACATCAAGCAAGAGCTGGACTGATAAACCCACCCAAGTAACACTCAAAAGTAGAACAGCAACGCCAAGAACAGAAAGGGCTAGTCAGCACTACACCTGTGCACAAGTGTGACACCCATGTTGTGACAACTTTCTTCTGTTGTGTTCTCTAGATGT
>PVKA01020982.1:0-39413 GCA_004027165.1 Ctenomys sociabilis | reverse complement strand
TTTGAGACAGGGTCTCACTATGCTGTTCAGGCTGGCCTCGAGCTCACTTTGTAGCTCAGGCTGGTCTCGAACTCACAACAATCCTCCTGTCTCAGCCTCCCGAGTGCTGGGATTATAGGCATGCGCCACCACGCCCGGCAGTCTTGGATCAGCTTTGGCTCCGCTCTGCAGTCTTACAGACTCCTGTAAGTCAGTAGGAGTGTCTTGGTCATATCCAGCTGAGAGGCTGGGGCAGTAGGTGGGGGATGTCACTGTTACCTACAACACATCCCAATCTGTCCTCACCCTTCTCAGTCTTTTTCCCAAGACTAGTGTAACCCTCTTCCCTCCTTCTCACCCTCTCTCCCTATCCAATTCTTCAAACTTCTACAAATCCTAAAGTTCCAGAAGTGAACTTCCTTCTTTCTCTTTTGAAACATGAGATTGATTTACCATTAGAGCTCAAAGATAGCAAATGTTCTTCACTCAACTTCTGTACTTGGATCAAAAGGAATTCTCAATCCTGGCTACATGTTAGATGTGTCTGGTAGGGAGCATTTAGGACATTTAGGTCCCCACTGTTGACATTTCAATCTGTCCATGGGTGTAGTCCTGGATATCTGTGAAGCTAATAATTCTTAACATTAGTTTTGTTCAGGCATGGTGTTAAAAGCCTTCTCCGAATTGGCTCACAGAATTCTCATAGTAACCACCTGAGGTTTTTATTAACCCCATGCTACCTGGGTCACTGGGCTAAGTTGGAGGTTGGCCCTGTGTGGAACTCAGGGCTCTCTGGTCTTCCAAGCTATGGTCTGCTCATTTTTCAAATCGGTTTAAAGAACTGCTCAATATTTGAGTTTCCTTAATAGTCTCACACACTCTAGTAAGAGCCTCTGGGCCCACGGATTTGGGTGGGTGCCTGGATTCAGCTGTAAGGTTAGAGGAGGCGGTGGTGTTGAGGTGATAGCTACCACTTTTACATCCTCGCCCACACTTCCCCAACAGTCACTGCAAGGTGAGGCAAGTGTTAGTGATATTCCTGAGACCCAGGATGCATTAAGCATTTATTCTAATTAGAAGCAATTACAGACTTACTCCTTACAGTATTTTCTTGCTCAGAAGAAGAAAGGTGTTGGGTTTTGGCAAAACAGAGAAAACATTTGACTCTACTTACACTGAAAATGAGGTGACCTATGGGTTTCGTCTATAACTGAAATGATTTCACTTAAATATTTTGCTTTCTTAATATCTTGGAGAACCAACACAGAGGGTTATAAAAATAGCTAGAGCAGAGTAACCTTACAGAATCTTATAAACCCACTACCATATATTTTGAACTGGCAAAACATGATAGTGTTAACACACATATACCTGCACTCCCATATATTCACATATGCTTGCTCAAATTTCATATACAGAATGAAAGTATCTAGAGGTTAATTGTATTTTTCCATGAGTGAAAAGCCTAGTTTGGTTTCAGCATGAGTCAATATTATTTATTGACATATCCATGCATTTAGTAATGTTTTTCAACAGCTGTTTAGTTCAGGGTAAAGTATAAATAAATAATATAACTGCTTATGATCCAAGCAGCCAAGCAACACATTTCACATATGATGATCTGGCCAAAGGTAACCAACTTGGTCTTCTTTTTTAAGTTGGCCTGTTAGACAAGAATTTCAGGGGAACACCATGTCTACCTGATGTGGACACTGTGTCTGACAATCTCGCCAGCAGCCGTGGGGGCCAGGTGGCATACGTTAGCTGGATGGAGGTAGTTGAGCTCCTGGAGGGTATGGGGTATCCTTTCTATTCTTAGAGGTGCTGCCCACCTCCATTCTGGATACGTGGTAAGCACTGAGGAACTATGTCAAATGAATGTGGAGTGAAGTCACAGCTCCTTGAACAACTCTGCCAGAAGAGGTGGTTTGATGGCCTATAGTTAGACTGAAAGTAGGCCTGTCATAGAATGTCACAGAGCCCTTTTCCAAGCCTCTTTGTTGAAATGGGAAAAATAGGTAGGAGAAATTTTGAAGGGAGAGGAGAACGCATATTGAAGTGTCAGATTACTAAACTACAAAACCCAGTGGCTAAAATTTAAGAATGACCAACATGGCATTTGCTTTAAAAATCAGTTACATACTATGTAGCAATAGCTTTGAAAGACACATAAGCTCAAGTCCAGGAATTTCATTTTTGTAACATGTCCTAAATAAGTAATCATGGGTAGGTGCAAAATTTTTTTTTTTTATATAAGGCTCTCATCAAGAAAGAGAAAAACTGGGAGGAGCTCCAAATGTCCAACAAAAGGGGTACAGCAGACTATGCCAGATACCCACCCAATGCCCATTCTTTCATAGTCTTCACGAATAGAAATTGAATTCTATTTGAGGGAGCAAAGTACTCAGAGGAAAGAAACTATATTCCCTAATGCCCCTCCCAGAAGTGACCTTGTTAAATCAAGAAATGAAGTTTGTCGGAGATGATCCTAGCTACATATTAGAAAAGAAAGGAGACAACATCACATGCTAATGGTTATTTATCTCCATTAGGAGATGGGATTCTAGCAGATTGCTTCTTTCCCGCATTTTGAAAATTTTCTATTTCAGAGATGTGGTGCATTTAAATTAGACTACAAAAAGCATAAATTTTACCTTTAAAAATGTTGGTTGAGGCTCCCACCTGTAATCCCAGCACTCATGAGGCTAAGGTAGAAGGATTGTGATTTCCAAATATAAAAACAGGAAGTCTCTCAAAAATTTCAGTTGTACTGAAGTCACTGGTAAGATAGGACTGATAACATGGTTGAAATTCTCCACTAGCACACAGAGAATTTTAGGTTGCAAACTTGGCCAAGGCATGTCTCTGTGTGCCTGCATAGAATGAGACATTTTTCTTAGTTACCTTGTTTCACCCCTGTTGTAACACTGAGAGTTAGAATTATCACCTCTTGTAAACTCAGTTCAATTCTGGGAGCCCACTGTGGCACTGGCCAACTATAGCTATCACGGGGATGCCATTTCTTCCTTGTAGAAGAGGCTGGGGACTTAGATGTTCTAAAGACTAAATGGGGCTACTGTCTTTCTGCGGTCTGACTGCTTGCCACGTGGAAGAAGGAATATAAGGAGTTCACATGTGTGTCTTTTCTTAAGTCAGGCACTGGACTGAGTGCTTGACATGTATGTCTTTGTCTTTTTTTTTTTTTTTTTTTTTTGTGATGAGATTGAGCCCAGGGCCTTTCACACTGAGCTACTTTGAGGCATCTGTCAGAGAGCAGAATGGTTTTCATAGGTAGAATTAGAGTCAGATGTATTTTGGCCTTAAACTACCTAATCCTTCGAACCATTCATTAATGGGATGGACCGTCTTGCGGTGCAAGTGAGCCCTCCATCCCAGAAAAGATCTGAGCAGAAGCTAATTGTCCCCTAGGCAGGGGGAACTATCTCAGAAGTTTCTTCCAATTAGCACTGTGCTGAAACTGAAGGCTACAGATGCCTCAAGAAGGCAAGCAGTGTCATCAGTGACCTTCTGGTGCACACTGGCTTTTGCCTGGAGCTCTGACTTTCTAGTGTGACTGTGGAAGCAGGTAAGAGACAGCCTTCAGGTCCTCTTTTATCTTAGCCTCTCTCAATTCCTTTGTGGATCTAACCAGGTACACATCCAATTGATGCTAATTATTATAATTATCACTTTTTCCTGAAACTGACAACCGAGTAATTTCATAGACTATAAATGATATGTCATCAAATAGCTATAGTTTTCTTTGTTACACAGAATAAAGATATTCTTTTGACCTTCACAAGCAGAGCTCCTTTGCAAATAAGCTATTTATTGAATTGCCAAAGCTTATAGTAAAAATTTACTGAATAAAATGGATATTTTTCCCCCTCAACCTTTTTTTAGAGATTTTTCACTACAATGAACCAGGCATGGGGGTCAATGCAAAGGAAGTGGTCCTGTGCCTAATGAAACTGGAGCACACAGTGTGTGAACGAGACAGCACTGAGTCCTGAGTCCGTGACAGAGAAGTGTAGTGGGCAAAGAGGCTTGATGCCTGGTTTCCTGACAGGGCTCAGATGGTGTCACCTGACTTGAAGGTGAGGGATGAATAGAGGTTAACTAGGCAGAGTGGTGGGAAAACCGTAAGCAGTAAAAGTGGCAAGAAGGGGTTCAACTTTCAGAAGGCATCAATCACATCCCAGTCTAAGCTGCATATTTCCTGTTGTGGATTTCCTGTGAATAATTTGTCTGAATTCTCAAGGCCTCAAAACCCTTTGAGAAAGGGCCTTGAATTTTGTTCCGCAAAGTATTTGCCTTATAGATCTAGGAAAGTTTTTTTTTTAATTTTTGTTTTTGGTATTTATTTAAAATTTTTTAAATGTATTTGGTACAGGATCACACTATGCAATTAAGACTCATAGTGATCCACCTGTTTTCGGCCTCCCCAGGACTGGGATTATCTGTGTGCATCACCATGCCCAGACTTGGTGCCCAGATCAGCATGCCCAGGGGAAGGGTTGGTGCTGCATGTGGTGCTGGGGATGGAACCCTGGTCCTTGTACTTTCCTAAGCAGGGGCTTAGTTCACTGAGTTATCTTGCTGGCCTTTCTATTTATATTTTGCACAACCTAATCCAGCAAAAGCCAGAGGGCCACGGATGCCATAGTCAGAGGCAGGAGCTTTCTTCTTCAGCTTTCAAGCACCTGCTGGAAAACCCTGAGTTGTGCAGCATACATTCAGTATGTCCTGAGAAAGGCATATGTCACTCTCAGCAACATCTGACATGTGTCATGCTCCAATAAACTTCATTTTGGATCAAGGTCACAGAAAGAGTGAATTTTGATTTTTACTCCTAGAATAATTTTGCTCTTAAAGAGAAACTCAACATTTTATTTTTAGGACTGTTTTGCTTCCAAATGTTTCCTGGCTAGCACCCAGCTTTTTTTTATGTGTGCTCCTGAAACTTTAGAAAGAACAGTTTCTGAATGTCACATTGGGAAACTTGGAAAGTAGAAATAGCATATATCACTGACAACTGAATTTACTGTGCATCAAAGAGAAGCTGGTGGCAGCTTCCATTTATTTAGCATCTACTATGGGCTTAGCATAGTTATAGGAACTTTCTGTGCAATTTCTCATGTAGTCACCTAAAATTATACATGAGACAAGCATCATGAATCCTTTTTTTTTCCAATGATAAAACAAGCTTAGAGAGGGTAAGTAATTTGTCCAAGGTCATGCAGTCTGTAAACTGAAGAGGTGTGACTTGACCAATTACCGTGTGACCACAACATTCAAGTCCAGCCTTTAACTCCTGTTGCTCCATGGCTTAGAAGCTACGAGGTAGAAACATTATCAAGTCACTGGATGCACTCAGACTGAGTACTATAATGACTCTAGGCCTCAACCATGAGTGGAAACAGTTTCTTCTTCATTCCATGCAAACCAAGCCATTAACAAACAGCTTTAAAGAGCCTTTGAAAGAGTGGATGAGATCAAGTTCACTATGCTGGTGTAGTGGGGGACCTGGAGAATATAGGCATAGTTTTTAGTCACTTGAGGAGGAGTGAGAGCTAATAAGTGGTATAAGACAGGAAAGATGAGTACTGTATGGGAGGTTGGGGAACAAATGCTAGTTGAACTTTGCCAGTGCTGACCTCACACATAATAAATGTCGATCTTAGTATGGGGTCAGCTTTTTAAGCTCAATTGTCTATTTATCACTTTGAAGACCTTTGTATGCTCCTGGCTCTAAAATAAGGTCAGCAACATTCATCCACACAATGGATAATTATTCAACCATTGAAAAGGAAGAAGTACATTGACATGGAAATATCCATGAGATATATAATTTCAGCAGAAGAAAAACAATCCACAATTAGAATCCATGTTCGGATTCTTTTGGTCGCAGGTTGCAGATATGGGGAGTAACTTCAGTGAGAAGTGGGACTTATGATGGGTTAGGTCTGAAAAATGACACCACAATAGTTCAGAGAATTGAACAAAAGAATTATGCAACAGAGATTTGGGAAATTCAGGGTCCTCAGCAATGGACTCAAGGACCTGAACATTCTGAGGGCCAATACTCAATCTCTGCCTCTCATCTCTGGTTCTTGTTTGCAGCTTTTCTGTGAGTATGGAGCTATTGACTTTACTGTAAGATTCTTATGCACCTTTGCTAGAGAAAGACAGAGTTCCAGTAGTTGAAAAACATCAGGAAAAGATCTTGATAGGCCTTGTTATGGTCTTCTATCTGGGCCTTAGCTATTAGTGGGGTCAAGGAGGACAGATGATGTGACAGCTATGTAGCTAGAGCAAGCTCTTAAGCTACATGGAGAACACTTAAAGACTTAGGTATGATTTTTAAAAAATGTATTAATAGTACAGCAGTCATCCAGCATATTCAAGGTACTGGGTTCAGGCCCCAGCATTACAAAAATAAAAAGTAAGATCCAATACCACAAAGCAAAACATTAAAAAACCTCAAATAGCCAAGGGACTGTACACCAAGCTGTTAAAAGTGGTCAGTTATCAGAGGGTAGTTTTTCACTTTAAAAAAAAGTCCATTCTTCCTGCTTTATAAGATGTAAAACATTGAAAGATTTTCATTAAAAGGTTAAGAAATGGTCTAGCCTGATAAGCTCTTTGTTTGTTCAGCTGATCATGTATCTCATTAATCAAACCTGGAAGCAATCATTCTAAAGCTGTGGCCAATTTAGTACACATTTTTATCATTTAAAATAACTTGCTTTTCTTTCATTATTCTCCTTCAAGCAAATGAGCTCCCTTTCATTTAATTGTGTAGTTAAGGGTTTTGTTTAGATAAGAACTTTGTCTCTCAGAGCCGATCCAAAACCTGTTCCTATTCTAAGGAATGGATGAATTTTTGGCAATGTAAGTTTTGAAGCATTGCACTGTATATAACAATTGCTTAGGGTTAGAACATTCAGTAATCTGAGCCACTCTTGTGGGTGGTAGGGTATGTACCTAATACTTGGAATGAAAGAGGGCGTTCAATCCATTTTCTGGGACCTTGCCCCATTCTGCCTCTGTCTAGCTTTGGCCCTGTCCTGACACCAGCTGATTACTGCGCCCCTGAGTTGTGTCTGCAGTACCACTGCGGATTCCACTCTTCAGATCACATTAACAGTTCTCCTATTCCTGAAAAATGGCTCATATTTATTGAGTACTCAGAGTGTTTATTCAAATATTTATCTCATTGACTTTTCAAATTTGTAGACCATAGCCAGTGAATATGTAGATCTTGTACTTTACTTAAGTGGGTTAAGCAAACCCCTTTGGTTCCAACAAACATTTCTAGGTGGCATTTACCCTCTCTTTCAATAAGAAAACCTACCCTTTCAGGTGTTTTTCTTCTATCTGGAGAGACTCCAGGCTGTTAAGAAAATAGATCATTGCAGATGATTTGACAGTGCAGGTACTTAACACCAGGAAGTTGGTTGTTAATTAAAAAACCCAAGTATAAGAAATTTTTTGGAAGCCCTAGGGTATAAAATTCAAGCTCCAGTCTTTCTTTCCATTTCCTTTTGTTTCTCAAGAATTGCAATAAAACTTTATTTACAAACACTAACAATTAGCTGCAGGCTGTAATTTGCTGATTAGATTTTTTAAAAAGATCTTGTTAACATGTCTTGTTTATTGAGACTTTGTCAGTCCCTTCATTTTTGCACCCAAGGCATGTGGCTTTTTCTGTTGCTTTTCCCTAGACCTGGCCATTTAGTGTGGAATGTCACAGATTAATTTATAACTCAGAACTGTTACATGCAAATTTTACTCTTTTCCTTAACATAATCATGGGCAAGGAAGAACTATTTCTTGTCCTCGAATAGTTATATTTTATCCTTACCACAGACATGTTAAAGACAATGGCTGGGAACTATTTCCATATCATAGATCAGGAATCTGAATCTCAAAGCAAATAAATATCTTGCAAGCACTATGCAATACTAAACTTTTGCTACAATGGAAGAAAACAAAAAAAAATATTGGCTTTGCTATATAATTGATATTTCCAACACCTGTCCTATTTCAACCTGTTCCCAATTTTGTTATTTTCTTCCTTACTGAAATAAATTCTATTATTAGCTTGCTTAATTTTTTTGTCATGTCCTTTCAGTGTTTGCATGGATGGAAATCCAGTCAAGATTCAATGAAGTCTTTATAAGTTTTAAAAACAGCTTAGTTCTCTCCATAATGCCTTTAGTTTTTGGAAAATACATAATTGTGGTATTCGAATATAACTTCTTTAGTAGCCCCCGCACCCAAAAAATATACACAAGACTAAAGTATCTAGTGTTTGAGTAAAGCCAATAAAAATATATGCACCTGCAGTATTTTTGAGGTTGTAAAGCCTGTGTCTATTTTTCTTTTTCCTGTCCTTGTGTGTTTCAGCAAACCAGTTGTTCTGGAAAAATGGTCATGTTAAAAAAATTTCCCAATTTTATGGCTTTTAGTATAGTTTAAAATGTGCCAATGAAATACCTTTAGGTAAGCAAGCCTTGAAAGAGAGAGGAAGAGAAAACCCAAGACTCCCTAAGTGATGGGCAGTGGCACATGGAAAATACTCTATAGAAATAGGCACGCCGGGCGTGGTGGTGCATGCCTGTAATCCCAGCACTGGGGAGGCTGAGGCAGGAGGATTGTTGTGAGTTCAAGACCAGCCTGAGCTACAAAGTGAGCTTAAGGCCAGCCTGAACAGCATAGTGAGACCCTGTCTCAAAAAGACAAAAAAAAAAAAAAGAAATAGGCACAGCCAGGGCCATGCACGGTACAGTGTGGTCCTCTGTAACATCTTTTCAGAAGCAGAATGAAGACTCTGCACGATTATAAAAAGTTACTGAGGAGGTTTCCCTGGGTTTGTGGGCCATATCTGGCCACTGGATTCTAGAGGATAAACACAAGGAGTGCTTGCAGCTGCAGGAGGAGAAACTCACTCAAGTTGTCCTCAGGGGGCAGGGAGCCAAAGAACAGTACACAGCTGTTGACAGGACCCCGTAGCCTCTCCTGGAACACAAGGACGGAGGTGACCAGACTTCACAAGTGCCTGGAGTTGGGAAATGGGAAGTCATTGGAAACAAAGGAGCTAAAGAAATTTGTGTAATTTTTACATTATATTGACATGAAATCAACACTTTGCTCCTGAAAGATGTACATACCTTGAAATTACATTTACAGAAAACTTTATTTCTTAATTTTTTTGTGATGTTGTAAAATCAAAGTACTACTTTATTAAATGAGATATTTCACATGATATGAACATCAATATAATTACAATTGTAAAAATATTTTCATAACAAGGATGGACTGATTTTCAGATTTCCAAATCAGAGCCAACTGTATATTTACACAGAACTGTCTTTGCATAAATCCCAAATGGTAACAGCATAAAAACAAGCGTTTCTGTAGCCCTTTTATTTTTGCTGATCAACAGTTTGCTAGAAAAGCAGCTGCAGGTTACCCAAGGTCTGAGACAGCAGAAGAGTCAAAGGTGCCATGAGTTCACCTGTAAACAATTTTATGCTTGCACAGCAGTCATTTCTGGAGGAAGTGGGGTCTGAGGATGCTTGCTCTAAAAGCACTCCTTGAAGGTCTTAGGGTTACAGAAAACTTTAAATTGGTAATAAATAAATGTTTAACTATAAATATCTATAAGACACGAGTCTATGATTTTCCATATTTATGAACAATTTCCATTTGGAAACAATTGTAGGCTAGATTTTCTTCTCAGTTCACAACAGTTCCTAAGTATATTTGATGATTATGGACATGTCATAGGCCCAAGTGAATAAAATGAACTATTCTTTGCCAGGTGTGCGGATGCATGCCTGATATCTCAGCAACTTGGGAGGCTGAGGGCAAGGGGGTTGCTGTGAGGTTGGGGTCAACGTGAATTACATAGATGAACCATGTCTCAAAAGCAGCAACAACAATACTGATTCTTATTGTATAATTGTATAACAATTGTATAATAATTCTTAAAATTATTCAAATAATTTTAAATGTAAAGCTAAAAAAAGTTGTAAACTTTCACTGAAAAAGAAGATATATTTTGAAAGTACTGGATTTTAATATTTACTGTGATGCTTAGGGCTACAAAGTCTTAAAACACTCCTGGTAAAAAAGAATCTGACTAGCTTAATGGATTACCTCTGACCAATGAACTGTAGTTGTGTTGGAACTATTTGTTGTTATTTGCTTGTTGGTTGTTTTCGTTGCAGTGGCAGCCCAATGATATTTCTCTTGAGTTAAAATCTACTTGTGCTAGTGAACTCATGGGTAAGAACTGGTGACTGTTCTTAACAAGTTGAATGAGTTATTTAGGGATTTTGTTTTCCAATTACCACATTCTTTCTGAGACACTCTTCCGGGTTACTGGCTATGCCCATAACTCATTACTAACCACAATGATTGCCATAGACTGTATTCATTATGCATTTGTTGTCTGACCTCAAAGCCATCTTCTGGATGTATCTATCACAAGGTCCCTGACACCTTAGGGTCCATACATAACCAAACTGAACCTGTGGACTGTTCATAGATGTCACATAAAACCCACAAATTATCCATAAACCTACACTCCCATCTCAGCTTTTATTTTTCATTTTAGTGAATGGCATACTATCCATCTAGCTGTCCCAGACTCTGGGAAGGATTCTGGACTTCCCCCTTTCCTTCAATTGCCAACCACTTAACAAGTTGAATTGATTTTTACCTTGTTTGCCCTGAAGTGACTACCTGCAGTTAAATTTTGGTCTTGTGACTTTGTACTTGTGTGTGGCCTTGGTTAGGTGCCTTTCTGCCATGTGTCTCATGGTCTCCATCTATAAAGGAGGCATGACAATGACAAGTTGACTATAAGGAATGAGTTAATGCCCATAGCTATTTATTTATCTGTCTATGTATTTATACAGGGTCTCACTACATAGATCAGACTCATAGTGATCCTCCTGCTTTTAGCCTCCCAAGTGCTGGGATTATAGGCAGGCTACCGTGCCCAACCTCAATCTCAGTCTCAGTAAGCCCTGGGGGTGGAGCAGGCACTGCATGCTGCAGATCCAACCCCAGTCGCTGGGTCTACCTAAGCAGGCATTTTAATCTGCTGAGCTATCCCATAACTATTTAGAACTAGGCCTGGAGCATAATATAGACTTTCTTTTTTTTCAGTATGGGGGATTGAACTCAGGACCTGTGCTTCCCAGGCAAGCACTTATTCTACTGAGCTATCCTCCCAGTCTTATATACAGACTACCTAAGTTTTGTTCCT
Organism: Ctenomys sociabilis; assembly: GCA_004027165.1. Lineage (NCBI taxonomy): Eukaryota > Metazoa > Chordata > Mammalia > Rodentia > Ctenomyidae > Ctenomys > Ctenomys sociabilis. The sequence goes on along the minus strand of PVKA01020982.1, from coordinate 28,150 downwards.
TTTTGCTTTCACTGGATTCAAAATGAATATAGAAAAGTCATAATGAATAAGAGACAAAACCAGAAAAAAGATAGGTTATTGTTTATTTTATGATCTAGAACCATTGTGTAACAAGGGCAGTTGTTTCTATGTAGTGCTTAGTTTCAAGGCCTCTTAGTCATCAAATTCACCATTTCCTAGCTTTTGAGGGTTGATTATAATTGGATAACTGGGCGACATGGCTCTTTATGTATAGTCATTTCTTTTTCATTGTAGAAGTTTTGTTAACATTTTTTATTTGGATCAAAAAGATGTGGGTGTCTAGTTTTCCTTTGGTTCAGGCTATGTAATGGTTCAGCTTGGATGGGACAGAACTGGCCAGTAGTACAGATAGGTCAGTTTCACAAAAAGAAGAATCAACACTGTTCCTGGGCTTGAGCTTGTGCCATTGGATGAATGGTTTTATCAGTAACCTGGTTGGTGATCTTGGCATACATAGTCTTGGTATACAAAGTTGAGCCTTGTTTTGGACAAATCAAGTCTGAGATGTTGGTTAGAGAGCACACTGGGGGTATCAAAGAAGCTGTCAGCCAACCAAATGTTTTGGACCATTGGGAATCTTGTTGCTGTCTATTGAAACTGCTTCCTGGCAAGGGTTTCAGATTTTGCTTCCAGACAATTTTGCTGTCTTGGTCTTGAGAGCCATATTTCTGCGTTGGGCTGCTACAGTTTACAAGCTCATCATCCAGTACCTGGATAACCCAATCAGAGAAGGTGTTTACCAAAGATCCTACCTACTGTGGGTTCATAGCACATGAGGTGGTCATACCAGGCTGAACGGAGTAGGACAGCAAAGCTGGAGTGGCAGGCACTTAGGGCATTTTCTTTGCCCTTTTCTGAACAGGGTGGATGGTTGACTTTCCTTGTATGCTTCCACAGCTTCCAGAATTTTGTCCTTTTCTAGCAGAGCTGTAATTGCCTGCTTCTCTTGTGTCTCCCTCATTGACCCATATGGCCCTCAAGGGAGGGCGCTCTTAACTCACAGACCAAGCCAGGCCCCATAAGTATTCATTGAATGAATAAAGTTGTGTGAGAAAAAGCATTTACCATGGAAGTTTCTGAACTTATGGGAGAAGAGATGTTTAGCATGAAGAAGGATGTGGAAAAAAACCTAGCAAAACAAAATAAATCAAAACAAACTAAAAACAATAGCAAAACCTTGAGGCAAGACACCATGTTTTATAAAACACATTTTTATACTTTTCTGTCCTGGGGATGGGGTATGACATCTCACAGTGTTGTTGTTGGCATTGTGAGGTGTGTGTATGTGTGTGTACATACACAATTATGTGTATGTTTAACAAAGTTAAGGAGTTAGCTGAAAGACATTTTTAAAACCTTTCATTCAGCTTTTTAATTTTTCATGTGGGAAACTAAATTCCTGAGAGAATAACATAACTTGCTTAAGATCTCTAAAACTTCCAGCCCTTGTTCTACTACTTAAAAGTCATTTTCTATTTAAAGTGATTCTTCTTAACTTTTTCTGGGTTGAGGGACCCTATTTGACATCATGTTTTTTAAAAAAATGGTTTTATTTTATGTAGTTAGTACAGGGTCTCACTATGCAGCTCGAACTCATAGTGATCGTTCTCTTTTCAACCTCTCCATTGCTGGGATTATAGGTGTATGATACCATGCCCGGTCTACAGAAACAAAATTTTAAGAGTTCTCAAAATAGATTCTTAACAGTGCTCTTACAGGTAACAAGCTTTCTGAGCAGTTGTCAAAGATGTACATGGAAACCAAGCACAACAGGTGTAGTTAGGTTTTGCCCCTGAATCAAGGTCGGGAGAATGAGTGCTGATTTGTTGATGATGAGAAGAGAAGGAGAGTGAAGAGGACTCAGAGGCCGTGGGCTACGACAATCCCTGAAATACCCTGGTTATAGAAGGGAGGTGTTAGGAACAACCATTTGGACTGAGATCCTTGTCTTTCTCAGAGCAAGAATCATTTAATACTGAATTCCCAGCAGGAGAAGATAAGAGTCATTGCCTAGTCACCACACTAAAGTCACACCTCTCCTCACCCAAACATCCCATGGCTGGCTTTGCTTTCTTTGTTGAGCTTCCCAGTGAGAGACAGTTCGATCTGCGATCTGCGATTGCAATTGCTGGAAACACAGTCATCCGGACAGAAAGGCAATCACTCCTGTCCTGCGATTTGAGGGCTCAGTGAGAGGTCTCGTTGGTGACGCCTGTGATATTTCTCAGTCACCTCCTTAATATAACATGGCAGCAGGTGGGGCTCCAGACTTGTTGAGCGGAAGTTTTTCTTCCAGTGAAAAACTTACCCACCAGCCACCCTTGAAGGGTGTGTGTGTGTGTGTGTGTGTGTGTGTGCGTGCACAGGCACGTGTGCATTCAGACACCATCTTTTTACTTTAAACAGGGAAAGATTTGTGTATTTTAGGACACAAACTAGACACCCAATGAATATGATGAATATGGTCTGTGACCTGTGTGTGTGCGTGTTCTCTTCATCTCTTCTTCCCTTGGGCGAACAAGAAAGTAGAAATCTCCTGAAATTCTTTCAACTCCCAAAGGACCATTAACTAGATGGGAGGATGCCAGAGGATGCGAATCCCCACCCCCGTTCTACAGCTTAACTTGAAGATTAAGGGCTATTCCTGCAGCCCTGTCGCCAAAGCCACCTGCAAGTCCCAGAAGTGCCTGGCGTTTTTTTGGGGGGGAGGGGGTACCCGAGAAGGGCCGCCCAAAGCAATGATAGGGATCAGGTGCGTCGCGAGGCCGGCCTTCAGGCGGAGGCGCCGGCGAGACCCCGCGGCCCCCTATCGGCGAGGCGCCCCGGCCCGGCCCCCCCAGCCGCTCCTCGGGAATGCTGGGAATGTGAGTCAGGGCCTCCGCGCGAGCGGGCGCGCGGCTCGGGACTGCGGCGGGCGCCGCCCCCTCGGCCGCCGGCCCCGCCCGGCCCGCCCGGCCCGCGGAGCGCCGTCCTCCGCCCGCGCCCCCCGCCGCGCCGCGCCGCGCCGCTCCGGCTCGCGCGCCCGCGCCCGCCTGCCCGCCTCGCCTCGCCTCGCCTCGCCTCGCCTCGCCTCGCCTCGCCTCGCCTCGCCTCGCCTCGCCTCGCCTCGCCTCGCCTCGCCTCGCCTCGCCGCCGCCTCCCGCTCCGGCCGCTCGGGTGCCGGCTCCGGCCTCTCCCGGCAGCCCGGGGCCGAGGCGACGTGAGATTGTAAAAATCCATGTGGGACGGCCCGGCGAGCCTCGGAAAGGTGAGACGCCGCCTCCGGCCGGGCGCCGCGCCGCCCTCGTGCGGGTCCCCCGCGCTCGTGGGGAGCTGCAATGCGTTATTCGGGGGAACCGAGGGGTGCGCCTCCCGCCCCCAGCCGGGCTTCCTGGGGCGGGGGAAGGGATGGGGCGGCCTACGGGCGGATTTGCCTGGATGTGTAAGCCGGGGTTGGAACAAGTGCACGGTTTCCTCGGCGCGCGGGCGCCGCTCGCTTGCCCCGGGGCCCCGGCCACCTCCCGCAGTGCCCCCGGGCGGCCGTCCTCGCTGCCTTCGCCTTTCTTCTCCGAGCCCTCTCTAGCCTCGAGGGCTGGGTGCTCGCGGGGGCGGGGGTCGCGCGGAACCCCAAGAGAACAAAGTGCAGAGAGGCAAGCTGCAGCCCAGGGGCTGAGATGTTGGCTGGTAGTAAGTGGGCTCTGAGGGAGCAGGTTAAAAAAAAAAAAAAAAAAAAAAAAAAAATCTCTAGTAGTGGAAAGGAAGACGGATATATTGGGGAGGGGATTGGAGCTGGTAGTATATGAACAGGAATACAAATTGAAATTAAACTAAACAACATTTCTACCTCCCTTACACCACGTCCTAATAAAACAAGAAAAGAGGCACTTTAGGAACATGAACCTGATTTTTAAAAATTATTACTGTCCCAACCTTTGAAAGATCATTTTAGGACATTGAAGATTACGGGATGGTAGGTGCGGGATCATCAAATAGCGCTCCTAAACTCTGTTCCGCCCTGCCTTGTTTTGTATTTAGGGGTCTCTGTTCTGCTCACCAGAGAGGGAGGGTCCGCTCTGTTAGGGAAGATCGATTTTAGGCGGCTACCTGCCTTTGCTGGATGAAAGGCAATTTTACTCCCTGAGCGTGAATTGTCAGTTCCCTCTGTGATTGACAGTCACACCTGCCACTTATGTGGGTGGAATTGGGACCGGTGGAACCCCAAGAGCCAATCAATGCTCGAGAGAGGAGGGCTGCTCCTACTTGTCATGGTTAGTTTCCTGGTTGGCTCCGTAAGTCAGTGGTTTTACTTCATCATTGGTTTCCCCCAGGTATGGGGCTTCAGCTGTGAGGGCAGACGAGTAAGAAGCAAACTCTTGGCAAATGGGCTTAGAAGCAAGTATGTTTGACTTACGTTCTCTTCTCCTCCCACCCTCTCCTTCATTAGTTGTAGTAGTAGTTGAAGATGCTGAGACCATTTGGCTTAAAAATGAAAATGAATCAGTATAAAGAATGAAGAGAGAGAGAGTGTGCGTGTATGTGTGTGTATGTGGGGAGTGTTGAGGGCTTGGAATTGCTCATCTTTTCCTCTAGATTTCGGTCTTCTCTATAAGAGACAACATTTACTGTGCAGCTATTTGGGAAAAGGGTGTGGCATTTTATCTCCTATGATCACTCTTGTCCTTGTAAAGTCACATTGTTTCTGAATGTATAGTAGTTGGCTCTTAGCTCTATGGGATGGATTTATAAGGTATTTTTCAAGCAGGCAGATGTGCTTTCTTAGGATTCACATGCACAGGAAGTATATTTTGCGTTTTAATACTGTAACTCAACTTAAGGAAGTGAGGGCTGCCTTGTTCTCTTTTGCGGGATGTCACTTTGGAGGTGGTGATGAGGTCAAGCTATGTTCTTTCTGGAGGGTAGAAGAGTTTGCCTTTTTCTAATGTGAGCCATCTTGTTGGTTTGCTTCTCTGCTCCAATAAAAGCAATCCACAATTTTGGGGGGAGGGAATATGGATCGCGATGGAATCATGGCTTTCTCTAGCAAGAATTTCGAGCTTGATGAAGCGTGGGGGTAGGACCAGTTCCTTCTCAGTGCTCTGGTAGGCAAAAGCTGAATTTCCAAGACCTTTCTCCTTGAATTCATTAGAGTAATTATTACTTGTTCTGGAGAAATAACACCATATAAAAACTGTACCTGGGTGGGAACCTAGAACCTAGCACCGTGAATTCAGCATGTCATGCCCACATTGTGAACCAGAATGCAGTGATTAGGGTAGTCTTCATCTAGAAGCCAGGTCAGTTGAGGCAGCATTATTTATGATTACTTTATCATTACTACTTTTGCATTGACAGCACTGCATTAAGTACATAGATTGTATTTTCTAAACTTTGTGGAGCCTGGGAGGTTAGTATTAGTATTCCTCCAAGTCTTAGACATAGAAACATTAAGTACCTTGCTGTAGTTTAGTGTGAAAGCAAGAACTTCAGTCAGTCATACTTTGTCTGACCCAGAGCCCATGACCTTGTCATGGCCTTGAATTCAAATTTTGATTGAGCGGCTGCACTTTGATTGTCCAATCTGAAGTGTGGCTTTTCTTGCATACATAGAGCCTACCCTGTGGAGAGGCCACTGCGATGTCGATGGTTCATCGCCTGTTTGCCTTTCATTTGAAGATTGTTATTTCTGCCAATAAACAAATTTAGCAATTTCATGTATTCTATATTTTTAGTACAGCAGTTTTGGCCCCATGGAAATTTAGGTCCAAACCTGATGAAGATTTAAAGGAAAGCAAAACAAAACAAAATCCATGCTTCTTTATTTTCTTTCATACCTGGAATTTCCAATTATAATTTTGAATAGGTCTTGGTTGAATAGAAGCTCTTACCATCAGTCAGCTGGCTCTTCCTCTCCCATTAAGGGATTAGTTTCATTTTTTTTTTTTTCTTTCACTTACAAAGAGATCCTTTTTCATTAGGGCTTAAGTATACTTATATTTAAAATTATTGTATTAAAATAGTATGGCTTTCTTTTTATTACATTGGAAAAGGTAAGACAAAAGCCTTATCAGTCACATCTTACTGGTGAAATTCAATGGTGGAGGTTTGTTAAGGGAGTATGCTGCAAGTATTTCTGAATAGTGTTAAGAGTCAACAAATTCATGTCAACAGATGCCTTTGGCTTTGATCACACTGACTTTTGTGCAGTCTATATTTTTGCCTATTTTACTTGGATATCCTATATCCTTTTTAAAATCAGCTAACAAGTTAATGTTTTGGCTGTCACAGGGAAATTATTTGTCAGTCAGTAGTTTAGTTTCAGCATGATTATTACTATTTCTTGATATTTTGTTGTAATTTTAGAAGACAGTAGAACAAACAGAAAACAGAAAAGCACTGATATTCATGATAATCTGGGTCTCATAAATTTCAAACACTTGATCCAAGGGAAGCAATCTTTAGTGCACCAAAGGTGGATATTCTTTAGCTTGTCCTTTCTTAGGCAAAAAAGAATAAAATGAATAAGCATATAAAAATACTAAAATATATCAGAGAAAGATATATTAATCCACTTTGACATCATAATAAAACTCTCTGGTTTATAGCAACAGGTACTTATTTTCCATCTCCCCAGGTTTCAGGCTGATCTAGGTGGGGGCTTTGGGGTGGCTCTTTGTAGGGTATGAATTGGGTTCTAGTCCGTTCTACACATATTCTGAAGCCCAGACTAAAGGTGTAGCAGGTACCTGGGGCATTTTCTTCTCACGGCACATCTGTGGAGTCAAGAACTATGGCAAAGCAAACAAGCACATGTCACTTCCACTGACAATCTATTTTTATGATGAAGTCACAGGGGAAAGCCCAACATCTCTGGGTAAGAGTAGCCTGCTTGTAGCTGGGGAGAGAACATTTGGTGAACAACAATCCAAATTCCCACAGTGGGTATAAAGTATGGTGTTATTAGATAATTTTATATTTTTTCTTCTTATTCTTGGAGAATGCAGTCTTTATTTAGAATGACTGAAAAAGCAGGTGGATATATACTTATATTAAGTCAGATTATTAAGGAAGTGTGTTTTAGAACTTATGATATTCCAAGAGATAATATTCAATGCAGTGATAAAAAGAGTTTTAGTCTGAAAAGGGTCTTGTAATCATGGAACTTATTTTAGGAATAGATAGAAACAAAGATTTCCTGGATGAAATGGCATTTTTTGGATCTTGGTGCAGTGAGACTGTTGGAGATATAGATAGAGCAGTGGATATAGAAGAAATGTACAAAGCACATGTGGATATAATAAGTTGCTCAATTGGACCAGAGAGTGAGAAAGGTGAATACCAAAATCAACAACAATAATAATTATGATACAGAAATAGTGGTTATAGCATAAGTTTTATCGAGCAGTTAACTATATTCTAGGTACTATGCTTAGCACTTTGCATCAGATATCTCATTTAATATTGGTATAGATATTGTTGGTTGCTTATCTGGCGTTCATTGTCTTCTTTCTTATAAAATGAACTTATTTTCTTTGTGATAGGAAAGTGCCTACTTCATCTTCCTGGGTCAGACTCCCTTGCAACTTAGAATGGCTGTGAGATGGGGAACTGATGATGATGTAAGTGGAAACTGTCAGGTGGGGCCTTTAGTGAGAAGAACACATTGGATGGGTACACGCCAATAGCTTTGGCCCCTTTCTACTTTTTGCTCCTGAATACATAGGCATAATACCTAGATTGGCAGCTGCCAACTACAGCAATGAAGATAAAACCAACGAGGATAAAGGCTGAAGTCTTTGGTATTGGCACATTTTTTCATTCATTGTACCAGCACATATAGCTTTCCCTGCCCCCAGCACTGGGGAATGAACCAAGCAAGGATCTTTGCACTGAGCTACCTCCCCAACTCATCTTAAAAGTTATTATTATGTAGCATCGTGCTAAAATGCTCAGATTGGGCTTGAATTTATGACTTCCTGGCTAAGTCTCCCAGAGTCCTGGAATTACAGGCTTCTCTTGTATTTCTTATAACATGAAGAACAAACAAAAAAACCCAACAAAGGCATATTGTAGATCATATTGGTACACCACTATCTGTTCCTTGTAGCCCAATGCAATTGTCAGTGAATCATACTTTCTCAAAAGCCCCTCAAAGTAGATGATACTATATGTATTTTACAGATGCGAGCACTAAAGCTCAGAGGAGTTAAGAAACTTGTCTCAGATCACACATCTGAAAAGTGGAGGAGGTAGGAGTCAGCAATGTCATTTTGACTTCGAGGTTCATCATCCGATCTTTGGCTGTGTGAAATAAGTACTGTAGTGAAGATAATGTTGGGAAGGTAGATTAAAATAAGATTAAAGAGGCAACTGGGTTCTAGGCTGACATAGTGAGCTTTGATTTCATGGGCTAGAGATGGGTGGTTGGGAGGTGCTTGAGGCATAAATATATGATATGCAGTGTGTAAGTATGAATGAAGGTGGAGAGAAAGCTAGGTACAAAGGAGATCTGGGAATAGGAGCGAAGAATGGAATTAGATGGATGGAAATAATGGTTGGCTGCTAACCTGTAATCTTTTGAGAACAAAAATGGAAGTTTCCAGAAGGTTAGTATTAACTTTTGATGGCTTCACATTTGCCAGAATATAGGGAATGAGTAATGTAGAGAATTGCTAATGGAATGTGAATCATTATTTACCATGATACGGTAGGGATTTCTACTCATTGTTGGCACCATTCGTTTTCTTTCTTTTTTCTTTTTCTTTGGTATTTTAGGGAAGGGTCTAGAGGGTGTTCAGGGTCTCACTACTAGATCTGACTTGTAGTGATCTGCCTGTTTACAGCCTCCCAAGAGTTGAGATTACAGGCATGTGCCACCATGCCTAGTCTTAATTGCCTTCTCAGTGCACCCCAGAGGTGGGGCCAGGATGGCAGGCCTGGGGTTGAACCCCTGGCCCCTGCACCTGCTTGTAGGTGCTTTAATCTGCTGAGCCATTTGACTGGCCCAGCATTAATTTTCATGTTTAAAAAAGACTGAAGATATGTTGTGTAGTGTACTAGAAAAACCTTTAATGGTTTGTTGCTTTTTTAGGTAAAAGAATCTCTGGCTTGGAGAAGAATACTGGTTATGAGTTACCATAACAATGCATACTATTAATAAAGTATGCAGTTATTGATTTGTTTGAACTACTTATCATGCATTTGTTTTGTGATAGCACTGGGTGCATGTAGGTAACCTATAGAAGTTCCTCTCTTGGAGTTTGTACTCAGTTTGGGAGTCATGGATAAGTTTGCTTTGTTCTGAAAAAGGCACCTTGTTTTTTAAAAGTTATTATTATTATTTTTTTGTGGTACCAGGAATTGAACTCAGGACCCTGTGCTTGGTAGACAAGTGCTTATTCTACTGAGCTATCTTCTCAGACCAAGGCATCTTGTTTTGAGCCCTTTATTATGTGTTAAGCTCTGTGGTGGGTGCTTTATATTGTTCTTTTAATACTATCTATAAAGGTACTTATATTATCCCTGTTTTATGGACAAGGAAACTGAGACTCAAAACTTTGGTAAGTTGGATGAATGTGGGAACTTTGGCTTCTTGCTATAACTGTATCCCTATTTTTATAAGAGTGTGTACCACATGGATGTTCATGAAGTATTTGGAGTGGGTGAAGGAACCAAAGAACTTGCTTTACAGGTCTCCATTTAAGTCCACATTTGCCTGACTATTGAGGCTGCTAGATTATCCCCAGACAAAGTGGGTGGAGTGTGTTGCTTTCTCTCCACAATGGGCACAGCCTCTGGGCCCCACAGTGTCAGTGTCAAAAGGAGCAGGATATACCAGGTTGTCCCACTTTCGTAGCCGGGACCAGAGCGTCCGTGTGATGCTCCACCTGCACAGCTTCAGCTGGGGGAAGCCCAAAGCCACTACCTCACTGACTAATGGAGATATAATTAGTCACCCTTCTCTTGGGCCAGTTCTCCCCCAGTTGAATTGCCTCACTGCTTAGCTGGCTGCTTCCCAAAGCTGTGCTCCTGATCTCTTGGGCACTCCTTTCTGTGTTACATCTTTGAGACTTGTTGCTTTCAAATTCCCTTCTTGTATTCTTAAACTTGTTGATGTTGCCAAGCAGAGTTCATTTTGATCAAAGCCCAGGAATTCTCCAATTGCTGGCGCCAAGTGAGCACTCAATAAAATTAAAAAGAGAGAAAAAGTGAATACAAGAGAAGGAACTTTCAGAAGGGACTAAGTGATTATTTTTTTCCTGGAAGTCAGGAGTGAGATTATAGCCTTACTGGACACTCGGGAGTTGAAAGGACATCTCTGGGATACACTTGTAGATCAGAGGCTGGTGGTAATGTTCATAGGCTTTATACTAGCAACTTTACTTTGCCTTGATTTGTTTCTCAAACTCTATATGCTGCTCACTTAACTGTGTGTGTGTGTGTGTGTGTGTGTGTGTGTGTGTGTGTGTGTGGTGGGGCTAGGGGGTGGTTTGGCATTGTTATCTCTCTCTTTCTGCTTATTGCTGTGTACCCTAAAGGTAGTCCTTATCCTGTGATTTCAGGATATGAATGAGTTGCAGGAAGTCAGGGGCATTTGCCCTAAGTGCATGAGGAGCAAACTATTAATTCAAGGCAACTGACAAGAGCCTGAATGGGAACTGAGCAATGGGATTATTCTTTAAAATGCTCTGAAATCCTTAAGCAAACATGAGTGACATTCCTACTAAAATGGTATGATTAATTAGCAAGAAAAAGCAGAGTTTTATAAGACATTAAACCTTAAACACTGTAGATACCAGTGGCTGTGTATGAAGTGCATTTCTTCATAATAAGGTGGATGTCAGGGTGGACATTCAGTCTCTGTGGTCCTGAGTGATTTTGTGATTTTGGGGTTCTGGTGCTGCTGAAGGGGTGGAGCATTCTTTGAAGATGGAAAGTTGAGCAGTTCTGTGAGGTTGGGCTGGACCTGTGATCCCTGGTTATATTTATATTGGTAGGCATCAAACTTCTACCTAGATGGCTTTCTTGTGTCGGGGTTAAAACGGATTAGTTGTGTTGCATTCCTGCCAGCTGGCTCCAGCTAGCTGTCGTCACCTTGAGGAGCAAGCCCGTGGTTCCAGGGACAGGATCCAAGTGCATCAGAGTTGTTGACTCTTTCACATTCTTCTCTCCAGAGAGAGTTTTACTATCTCCCCTATCCTTTCAGCAATATATGTGTTTTCTTCTCTTCCAAGCTGAGAACTTCCCTCCTACCCACTCTTGGTTTCCCATTGTGGCTCTTCAGCCAGCCTGTTCTGTCAGCCTTGTGCTGATTGGAAGCAGCATGTGGAGCCTGTGAAAATGGGTTCTGTTTGAATGGGGTGGATATAAAGACAACTGGGTTTCTGTGAGTGCTGTTCATCAGGCTTGGGAGCATTGGGCAACCAGCAGGTATGGGCAAACAAGGGGAATTCTTTACATTTTTATGTTGAGGGTGAGAAAGAACTGCATTTTTATATATAGGCTTCAAATACACCATGGGGCCACCTTGAGTTTACAACATGAATAGTTGCTTAGAATAACTTCTGAGCAGATTCTTTTAGTTATAGAGATGTATTCCAGCTTGGGGTCAAGAGACCTAAATTCTCTTTCTGTGTTTTCCACTTGCTTTCTCCTTTTTGTGGAATATTGGATTCTGCACCAAAGACCTTTTACCTACAGTGATATTTTTACAACAGTTTCCTCATGCAGAGTTTCAACTAAGTAACTATAGTTTCTTAGCTATTTTGGCAAAAATGGCCTGTATAATGGGTGGAGCTATTCTGTTCTATATGCACTGGATGTGTGTATTCTTGAGTCATGCCAGTCATCTTCTGGCCATCAAGAAGGCTTTGAATAGATGATTTGAGTGTGTGTGGGAGTGCAGGGACTGAAGCATCTAGTGGAGTATCAGAGAAAGAAGTAGGCAGCAGGAAGGGTGCTTTTATGGGGTGAATCGAGGCTATCATGGAGGACTTAGGAGGCTTATGGATAAAAGTGGAGTTAGCTGCCATAGGGAGGGCTTGGATTTTATAATAAACTAATAGAAGGAACAGCATGTGTGCAAGTCTAGAGATAAACAAGAGAATAGCAGACTTGGGCTTAATGTGGGTGGACCCATGAAACCTGAGTTAGTTTGGTTGAGGGTGGTGGTGGAGTGGGGGAGAGAGGCAGCAAGAGTTAGGGCCTGAGGACCTTGTGAGTATTAGGAGATGGGGCTGGAGCTGAACCCTCAGGAAGTTTCCAGTAGATGATGGATATAAACAGAGCTTCTTCTTTTTTTTTTTTTTTTAAACTTTATGCATTTGGTACAGGGTCTTGCCATGAAGCTTGGACTGCATCCCAGTATTGGGATTACGGGGGTGCATCACCACCCCTGGTTTTAGTGGCCAGTTCTGCATGGGGGCCGGTACAGCACATGATACTGGGAATCAAACCTGGGTCCTTGTGCTTGCCAGGTAGGCATTTAGACCATTGAGCTATCTCCCCAGCCCAAACAGAGCTCCTGAATTCACTTATTTTTCACTCTACTTTTCATGGCAATAATTATTTGCTTTTGGTGCTTGTGGGAATGTGGAGCTTGATTTCAGGTTGAGGCCATGGATGTCTGGAAAAGAGGGTGGTAGAACTGGAGAACTGTAGATTAAATGTGATTTTGGGAATCCTAGCAGTGACTACTTAGATGGTCAGTTTGTACAGCTTTACTAACTTCCAAAGATCATTTTCTAGATGAGGGTGCTCCTGATAGAAGTTCTCTGGTTTGCCTCTGTACCACTTGTAGATTTTGAGACAGTCTCCAAAAATAGTCCAGGATCAAGTAATTTTGAGCAGAGAACAGAATATGTGAATCTTCTGTACTTTAAAACTTCACAAGTATTTGTGGTTAATAGAAGTAAATAGACTTGTTCAACTAATAGAAGGAAGTGCTTGGAGTAATTTATAGTGCTCAACCTTTGAGAATGGTGAGAAAGTTCATGAATGGAAATGTTATTCCCTGAAATGTACAAGATTAGGAGTTATGGGTGGGAACACTGTTCAACACCCCGTGCATGCTGGTTACTTTTGGCTTCACATGTTTGTGCATTGTATGATAGCACTGACAAATAGCTTTCATACAGTATTCTTACCCTTTATGTCTCAGTTTATGAACCAATGTACTGAGCTATTGTATCAAATAACGTGTGTACCCTACCTACAAGACATGTTATTCCAGCAGTGTCACCATATTTGTAGGCGGTTTGTGTAATTACTTGAATACTTCTTGAATTTTGTGATCTTCTAAGTGGGAAGTGGAAAAGTGTAGACAAAGAAGTATGGACCTCACAAAGCAATTGAGGTAGAGATGGATGTCATTAAATATGCCCAGTATGGATGCTGTTCAGTCAAATGCTTTGGACCTAATTTGGACATATACGTATATGAAATAAGAACAGAGTGAAAGACCTATGAATGTATGAAATGTTGGAAATAAAGCTTTGGGGGTTATGTTAAAGAATGACATATAATTCAGGATTTTATTATTTGCTTTCAGGAATGGCTTTTTAAACATATAAGTCCAGTTAACTTCTTTGTCTAGGTTTCCAAAAAAATACATATTCAGAAAGGCATTTGCTGCAGAAGTAGGGGAAAAACAATAGATTTTTCATTGGTCTTAGGTATTTATTTTTGGTGCTGGGGGATGAACCCAGGTTCTTGTGCATTCTCTGCCTGAGCTCTATGACTGTTAACAACCCCAGCCCTCATCAGTCTTGTTTGAAGAGTCTGTCAGAGTTAGTAACTGATTCCTTCAGTCAGTATAGGGGTGGTGTTGACTGTGGATTCTCTGTATTCTGGCAAGGAAGTAAAGAGGAACCAAAGCAAGTCATGCAATAGTTGGTGTCTCTCATTGGAATTTCATGCTTCTTTGGTTTCATTTGATATTGTGTGCTGAGGAACTGGAATAAATGATGAACATCCTAATCTTTGCCATAAACTTTAGTGATGCTAAGGTTTTATTTGGAGGCATAGAGAAGAAGGGATAAGAATTACAGTTTAGATCAGTTAACCCTATAATCCTTTAATTCCCTGGGTTAAAAGGGTATAATGGTGTTCTGTTGGCCCTGAAAGGTCTGGTTGAGATCTAGGGCTTCCTTTGTGGGCTCTGTCAATTTGTTAGTAATGAATTAAGTTGGATGACACGATCCTGTTTCCTTTAATACCTCTTGTGGTTATATGGTGAATGTTAAATTATGGGTGATGTTAACTGGGTAGAAGATGGGAATGAATTGTCTCTTGGGTTTCTCACCTCTTCTTAAAACTGCATGACATAGCTTATCTTCTATCAAAAAGGCAGACTGGACATTCAAGAAGCTCATATTAAGTGCCCATGTGAGTCATGTGCTGTGCTAACTCCAACAGTTATCTCAACATTATGGTTTGTGTCTGGTGTCCTCCAACTCACACTTATATGATAACAAAATTCAAGAAGTATTCAAAGGATTACACAAACTGCCTACAAATACAGTGATGCTGCTGAAATAAGCAGGTAGGGTACACACAACATTTGATACAGTAGCTCAGTACATTGGTTCATAGACTGAGACACAAAGGCCAAGAGTACCGTAATGAAGCTATTTGTCAGTGCTGTCATATAATGCACAGCGTGAAGTCAGAGGTAACCAATATGCGTGGGCATTGAACAGCATTCCCATCCACAGCTCCTAATCTTGTACATTTCAAGGGATAACTAAACATTTCCATTCATGGACTTTCTCGCCATTTTCAACAATTATCTCACTTAGTCACTAACTCTTGGATCTAAGCACAACTTTTTTGGGTGAGCAAATTCGTATTCAGAGGAGTTAACCTCTCTGACCTACTATTATTATTTGTGTCTAGTGTCCTCCCAAGACCTCATGAAGTCCTAGGTGGGGCTCTTTCAAATGTGGCTACATCTAGAATGTGTGACGTGGGGATCGATTCATGGTGCAGTACTGGGATCAAGGGCACCAGAATCAAAGGTGACAGTGGTACCTGCCCTAAGTGTCCTGGATAAAATACAAGGGATAGAATGCGCTGTGGTCGACCCCTGTTCTGGCGCCTTCTGCCTCCCGTGGGCTGTTTCTCCTCTCCAGTTGCTCTCTGTCATGCCACTCTGGCTTGGAGCCAGCTGATTACAGACTGAAACCTCTGTACACTGTGAGCTAAATAAACTTTTTCCCCTGTAACTTTGGGTGTTTGGTAGTTTTGTCTCAGTGAGAGAAATGTAACTATCACATATGTGTTTCTTAGTTTAGTTTCCTACAGAAGCAGACCCAAAAGAAAGTATTCTGCTGCAAGTAGTTTATTTAGGACATGTGGGGGACGTTAATAGGTGAATGGGGATATAAGAAAAGGATGAGATGATATGATTGCAATACTATTATTATTATTATTATTATGAATTAAATAACTTGCTACACTGGCAACTGGAGTTTAATCCCAAAAGGACTGGTGGAGAGAATTGGAAATATAAATAATTGTGTGGTCTCACAATGAGGAATAAGGGAGTTGGTGTGTAAGTACTAGTTTATGTCAGTTATTTTTTATTTTTAAAGTTTAGTTTTTATTATGGCAAAATGTATATCACAAAAATACCACCATAACACTCTTCCCTACCCCCCAGCAGTATTGGGGAGTGAATCCTGGACCTTATGGATGGGAGGCAAGTGGCAGTGCCACTGATCTAGGCCCAGCCCCCATTTATTTGTTTGTTTGTTTGTTTATTTATTTATTTTTAGTGGAACCAGGGAATGAACTCAGGCCCTTGCTGGGGAAGCACTTATTCCCCTGAGCCATCTCCCTGGCCCCTATTTTTTTTTTTTTTTGTCAGAACCAGAGATTGAACTCAGGCCCTTATGCTTGCCACGGAAGTGCTTATTCCCTTGAGCCACCTCCGTGGCCCCCTCTCAGCCCCATTTAAATCACTTCAATGAACACAGTCTGTGACATATCTGTTTTCAGTGTTGTGCAGTCATCGCTAGTACCGAGCTCTAGAGCTTTCTCATTGTCCCAAGCTGAGACTCAGTAGCTCAGTAACTCCCTTCTCCCATAGAAGAAAATTCTGTTCTGTTGTGTCTCGATGAATTTGACTATTCTGGATAACTTATACATGTATTTTCCTATTTTCTTGCTCAGTGGCTGCTCTATAAGGCAATAAGACAAGAATAGGCTGAATGGGGCTGACATCTTTGATTTCTAGTTTTCCAGGCTAATTATTTTCTGGTTAGGTCATACTTTTGAGGAAATGATAAGTTGTATTGTACAGTATTCATGTGTGTGTGTGTTTGTGTTATTTCACTTAGCATAGAATTCTCAAAATCCATACACATTATAGTATTGATTAGAGTTCCATTCTTTTTTAAGTGTCAGTAGTATTTCATTGCATGCATGTGCCATGTTTTTGTTTCACTCCATGCCAGGGGACACATGGTTGTTTCCTGGCTTGTCTGTTTAGCCCCCTATAGTTAGTGTCCCAGAATTCCAAAGAAGAGTTCAACCAGAGACACTGCTGTTGGCAGTAGGAATTCCCTTGGATTATTCCAGAATTTTTGAGTCGGGGAAAGCTGATGGAGCACTGAGAGCACCTGCTCTCAAGGCCCCAACCCAAGTAAATGGAGAAACAGAGATTTGAATCATAATACTCTATTCTCCAAATTCCCATTTTTAACTGTTATTGCCTTTATTTGCAAGCATAATAGTTCTCAGATCTGAAGATAAATGTGATGTCTCTTTCTTTCAGTAAGTTGAAAAGATTTAATCATCTGTCACAAGTGAAGATAGTGGCATTGCTTGGTACAGCTGGAAACTCACAAAGCTCTTTTTTAATGTATTTAGTACAGGGTCTACAGGGTCTTACTACACAGATAAGATTTGTAGTGATTCTCCTGGTTTCAGTCTCCCAAGTGCTGGGATTACAGGCATGCGTCTCCCCACCCAGTCTCAGTTGCTGTCTGAGTGCACCTGGAGGCAGGGCTGGAATGGCACACAGGGGATTGAACCCGGTCCCTGCATCTGCCTAAGTAAGTGCTTTAGTCCGCTGAGCTATCTGGCTAGCCTACAAAGCTCTTGTAAGATGGAATCAAAGGTAGCAGACACATGGGTTCCTTTTCCTTAGATTTCTCTGGTGAGACATTCTTGGGTCATGCACAGCTGGACTCTTCATGGTGTAATGGTCAGGACATACTCAATCTTGTGCTCAATATTAGAGCCTCTGTCCCAGGGCATACAGCTATGGAATCTCAAAGCTGACGATCCTCCTTTGAGCCTTTTCAATGATGTCCTGCTTGCCAGGAAAGAAAGCACAGCCCAGGAATGTTTTAGAGAGTACATATGGAGGCAGTTAAAGCAGTTGCTCATATGCGTCTGTGCCTCAGAAGACATCATTTACAAACAATTTGCGTCTGTCTAAAGACTTAGGATGAAATGTTCAGTCCCTGCAAGGATAACATTACCTAGATTGGTAACGCAGTGAAAGGAATAAAAAGTGAGAGAATTCAGTGACAAAATGCTGCCCTACATTTTAACCTAATTATTACTTATTTTGTTTTATCACCATATTTGTGGTGGCAGGGTGTATTAGTCAGATGTCACTAGGTTGTGCTGAAATAACAAATGACTTCCGAATCTCAGGGGCTCATTTCTTTTTTTTTTTTCTTTTCTGGTTGACCTTGGGTCTGTTTCATGGTGTGTTCATTCAGGGACCCAGGCTAGTGGGGCACTTCTTGGACAAGCTGTGAAGGTGGTAGAGAATAAAAATCAGTGATCTATGCGGAACATGGCTCTTGTAACTTTGGTGTGCTTGTGGCGTGTGTCCTGTCTGCTCACATTTCATTGATCCAAACTAGTCCTGTGGCCAGACCAGATGTCAGTGGACTAAGAATTGGGAGACTGTAAGAATGGGGCAACTAGACAAGAGTAGTGAAGATTTTGAACAAACAATACCATTGACTGCATTAGCTATAATTTTACTTTCATTTTCAATTTTTTTGCAGCTTTTAAAATCAGGTAATCATTTTAGACTTATTGCAAAATGGTTAATATTGACATTCCTATTTTACTCATAAAGAAAAAGCATGCTGTATTAAAAGATTTAATTTAAGAAGGCTACTCACTGTGTCAGTGGCGTTGATGACAGCGGTGGTTGTAGTGCTGACTACTTTCTAAGCCTTGATTGTGCCCAGTACTTCCACATTCTCTGACTTAATCATTACTGTCTTCATTATGTAAAGTATCACTGAGGCCATTGTTATTTATTAATACACTGAGGCTGAGAAAGTTCATTAGTTCAAAGTTTAACAGACATTAAGTGTAAAATTCAGGATTCACACCTGCCATATGTCTAATCACTTAACAGTTTTCTCAAACTTAGGTGAGATTTCCTTTAAAGAAAATTGTCATAGACACCCACAGTTGACTTAGATTATTTCATTGTAAAGATGCTTTAACTGTATGCATTTGGTGAGGTATTTTTTCAAAAGCTCTTATACATTCTTTGATAAAGCCTAAATCAATTTAGAAATTGAGTACACTACATATTACTGAATTAAATTAATAATATGAATTTAACTGCAGTAAGTAAATTGCTGCTTGTAAGTAGAATATGATGCTGATTATTCTGGGTGTGTTCTTTGGCAGTCATCTGATCTACCCCGCTGTGCCCTAGTGATGACTGAGTTCTCCACCATCTGCACAGTTTCCAACCTCTGGGGAACTTCGATTCACGCTGAGAGCTTGGCATTTCTTGCCTTGTGCTCAGCGGGAACACATCACTTACTCCTTAGCCTGTCACCCTTCCTTTCTCGCTGACCTGGAGTGGTTCCTTTAGGCCCAGTGGCTTGGTGTTCAACCTGTTTGGGCATGTGAGCTGTTCATCAAAAGCGTCCTTACGCTCTGTTTTCACATAACTGAATAAAAAGTATCCTCACGTTCAACTGAAATTTGTAAACCTTTCAATAAATGTAACTAGGAACCTGCCCTTTTCCCCATTCCCTATTTTTGCCTTTTTAGTTTTTTGATTTTTTTTTTTTTTTTTTGGCACCAGGAATTGTATTCAGAGCCTTGCATTTGTCAGGCAGGCATGGTGCCACTGAGCTGTATCTCTGGGCCAGTTTTTGTCTCTTTTTTTAAATTAGATATTCCCTCTGTCACTGTATTCTATGTCATTCTCTCACAGAACTCTCCGTCTGAGAGCACAGTTATCGTTTTCTCAGAAGCCTTCATTTATTTGCAGTGTTCAGAGTAGGTGGCAGCCTTGGATCGTTAGAATTGTTAGTGTAAACTGAATAATGGGCTGCGACTTCCTTTCATTCAAATGAAGGGATTTGGGTCTCTTACATGTTAGAAAACAGGATACAGATTTTTTTAAAGTATATTTGTTAAATAGATTTGAACCTTATCCCTTTTTTATTTATTTCTCTATTGGATAAGCTTCCTGTTACTGATTCATGGGCTAGAGATTACCTCAGGTATTTGATAACTTCACTCTGTCCCTGTAATTTCAGTTTTTAAAGAGGTTTCTGAGAACCAGTCAGCTCCTTGCTGCAGACCCAGATGTAACTCTTCCTTGTGTCTGTCATATTCTTGGGAAGCCTCAGATATAGGCCATAACATTGGTCATTTCCCTTCTTGCTGAACTCAGAGATGTACTCTTGCCTTTGAAATCTGCATTTTTAGGCCATTCTCCACATCTTGCTGTTTGTCGTAGTCTTTTAAAAAAATAGCTCATGATCATTGCTAAATGTATGTGATTATGTATATATTCTTTTCTTGTAAAAAACTTCATAATCTTCATATGTATTATAAATATAGAAACAATTTATGTGATTGGATTTTAGGGGCAAGGGAATAGAGTTGATATTCTTTTACCTTTCTGTCATTTTCTCTGGAGCGTCTATTGACAGATTGAAGCTTTTCTTAGTTTAAGACCCAATACTTCCAGAATATTCTTGTTTTGTGAGAATATTATGGCTAAAACCTTGCCAGTGACATTTCATATTTGCAGATTAAAGGGAGTGCACAGATGTTTTAAAGCAAACCTAGAAACCTTATTTTATCTGTTTAGTGCAATCAATTTAATTTGCAGCGTTTAGGAGAGTTTATGAACAATGAATAAGGTTGTTGTGCTCAGAATATTATACTAACCATAACAGTTATTTAAGTTTTATTTAGCATGTGAAGTTATTTTTATTTTTACTATCTAGTTTTTGGATTTTGCCCTATTTTTAAATTGTAGATTTAACTGTGTGCTAGGTAATAGTGTGTTCTTTTAACAAAGGCTTTAGGTGTTTCAGATTTTAAACTGAATACCTTGAGGTAAAAAAAGATTAATAACATTGATAGAGTCTGAAATTCAATCAGTGGAAATAACTACTAGGAAGGGGAGCTAACTAATATTTGGGTATGCAGAGCCCTTAACTTGTAGCATGGAATGCAGTCACTCCAGCATGCTGCCACAAAACATGAGCCAGGGCAGCTGAGTGTGGAATCATGCTAAATCTGCACACAGAAAATAGTAATTACAAAATGAATTTGGGGGAACTAAATGAGAGAAGAGTGATGTGTGCATAGGTATGTGTGAGTTACACTGAGCGTTTTGGAGAATGACAGGAGAGCATATTTTAAAATCTCTGAAAGTCAGGCTGCAGAATGCTCCCCCTTCATATCGTTAGAACCTTTAAAGATTAAATAGTTTACCACTGGGATTTTTAATACCGACAGATACATAACGGTTAGCCATCTTCCCGGGGCTGAGCACAGTACCTCGCACCTGCGGCTGAGAGGAGACGCTGATTTTGGCTCACAGTCTTCAGAGGACTCAGGCTGTGCTTGGTTGGCTCTAACGCATATAACGTCCATGAAAGTGATTTCATTGACATGATCGATGTCTTGGTTATTTTTCTGTTTCTGAGACAAAATACTTGACACCCAAATTAAAGAGGGACAAGTTTATTAAGCTCACACTTTGGAGGTTTTAGTCCATAATCGGCTGGCTGCAAGGTAGAGTTGCATGACACAGGGGCAACAGTTCAAGGCAGCAGAAGACAGCCAAACAATAAGAGCAAAGGGGGATGGGGCGAGCCTGTTTTCCTCTCTTATATGCAGGCTGCTTGCCTTTAGCTGGCTGTAGCTTTCATACCATTTTCATGCTCTCTCTCCTCTGGCATAGACTCAGTATATTTACAAAATGAGGACCCTTATCCACTGCTGAATCACTTACACTTCTGAGGTTCACAGTGAACAACATCCTAGAGGGGTAAGGGCTGTCCCTGCACCCTAGGCTGCACACCTGCTGAGTTACTTAGTTAATCTTCTACACCTCTCATGTGGACACAGTGTATTAACCATGATACATGATGAAAAAGCATGATACTAAAGCACCATATTCATTCTTCAAAATATTCAGAGGTTGTTTTATATAGCTCCTGTGTCCTCAGGTTGGGCAAGAGGAACCCCTGCACTGAGCCTCTTCTGTGACTGCATCTTTGTTGTGGGTGTAGTCCATGGAGCCACTCACAGGTGCCCACCTGGAGCCTGTACCTGACGCAGGCCCTAGGTATCCATGGCCTGTGATTTTCCCATCTACGTAACCCTGAGTTGTCCTCCACAGTTTTTCTTCCTGAGCAAAAAACCAGCCACCCTTAGGCCTAGGACTGTTGAGGGACATGTACTTAGTAGTTTATAGACTAGGTATCAGCAGACTACTACTTGTAGGCTAAATCCAACTACCATCTGTCTTTGTAAAGCTTTATTGGAACACAGCCATGCCTGTCTGGTTGTAAATCATGTATGGCTGCTTTTATACTGAAATGGCAGAGTTGAGTAATTGTGTCACAGACAAAATGGCTGCAAAACCTGAGATCTATTACCATTTGGCCTTTTACAGAAGACGTGTGCTGGGTTTATCTAGAGATAGCCTGCCATGCGGGCTGCAGAGTTAAACACGTGTGAAGCCCCAGGTGTGTGTTTGAGCCAGGGGTAGGGAGAGAAGAGTGCTGGCTGAGGGCTGGCCTGCCTTTTGAACCACATTTTTGTTAGAATTATGAAGTGCCAAAGAATGCAGATTCAAAATTCAAACTTCGTCTTTCCCATCTTGGCCGATAGAATGTATTTTGTGTACCAGTTCTTAGCTTGATGAATAACTTGAACATTACATAGGTAAGGTCCATGGGCCTGCTGTGAGCACTCTTGTCCTGGACCTCAAGTGTTTACAGTAGGAGGGGAAAAGCAATCCCAATAGGTAATCACACAAATTAATGTGAAATCACAAGGTGCGGAAGTACTTTTGGGTCTTATGTGGATTACTGGATGGTCTTCTAAATCCTTATTGCTGCTGTGATGGTCAGGGGTGTGCACAGAAAGATGAACTGATCTGTAAAATTAAGACTTAAAGAAAAAGATAAAAAAAGGGGCCAGTGAGATAGCTCAGTGGCCTGAAGCATCTGCTTGGGCAAGGTTAGGCGATCGCAAGGGACCCTGGTTCAATCTCTGGCACCACATGCTGTGCCAGCCCTGCCCTCAGGGTGAGCTGAGCCAAAAAAAGATTAAGACTTTTATCCTGTATGCTATATTTTCATTAAAAGTTTATATAAATAAAAGAAGATAAATACATTAGAGCAGGCGTCCCCTTGCCCCAACTCAAGTTGCTAGTTTTTCACTTGTTCAATTTTAAATTTCAAATGCTGGAACTCACATGGTAAGTTAGCTAGAATTTTTAGACCTCTTCACTACTATGGGACTCCTCCACTTTTCCCAGGTCCCGTTTCTTTCCCCATTATTCATCACTGGGCTTCCACCATCCTGGAAGCGAATCAAACCTAGGGACTCATACGTCGGGTTGGTCCACCACCTAATCACATTTGTGCCACAAGGTGTCGCTGTTGAGGCCGATTTTCTTCAAGGGCAATGATTCTTCAAGTGTGGTTGGGGAGATAGCTCAGCAAGCTAAGCACCTGCCTGGCAAGAGCAGAGACCCGGGTTTGATCCCTGTTTCTGCATGTCTTGCCCTCCCTGAGCTGAGCTGGCCACCAAAGCCGGGCATGGTGGCACACCCCTGTAATCTTAGTTCTGGGAAGGCCAGGACAGGTGGATCACTGAGTCTGAGCTGCATAGTGAGACCCTATATCAAATAAATAAATAAGTAAAGATTAAAAAACATTAAAAAGGAAGATGCTTCAGGTCCTATAGTTTATTATCTTCACCACATGGTCCTCTGAAGGGCGACCATTCCAAGCTCAAGTGTGTCATGTGTGGTGTAGCAGCTGTGATCGACGCCCCCTCCCTATCTCCTTGGTGCTTATGATTTGTGTGAGAACAGGAGGGCGTTTGTTTGGCTTCCTTGTAATACAGCTCTGAAAGAGCCAGACAACAATGAATAAAGTCCTTGCCTTTTCAAAGGTGTCACTGGAAGGTGGATTCTACCTTGTCTTCTGCAGTTCTTTCAACAGGGCTGAACCCAGTTTCCCACAGCAGAAACCTCTTTGAAAACACACCCTCTACTGCTTGCTTCTTGTTGAGTGCCAGTTGGTCTTCTCAGTGTTTCTCTGGATTACCTCCTCCGTGAACCACATCCTACTCTCAGCGTGTGAACTGCACACAGCGTGGTGGGTCACCAGAAGGGCCCAGCCTCACCCACGCACCTTGTCCCCATGAGCCTCATGTGCACATTCTCATCATCAGCCTGGGCTTTCTCTTTCTTGAATCATTATTCATTTCTGGGAACTCTATGTCTTGATTGCAATCATTTTCACTTCTTCCCACAGATCTCAATGACTGATTCCTGGGTGCCAGGGACTGGGGTGTCAGTGACTTCTCAGACAGAAGTCTCTAGGAGCCTTATGCATAGACATATTTGACTTCCCAAGTTTTGTACTTTGCAAACCAAAGCTCTGAGTAGGGGTAGCTTTGAGTATGTTTTTATTCACCTTCATTAGAACCCATGCATTGTTTTAGAACAAACAAGATGCCCTTGGCAGGCAGATAAAGTAAAGTGCATGCGTGCACGCACACACACACACACACACACACACGTGTGCGCTTGCTTTTAGGGGATATAGCTAAGGGACCTGTGTTCGGTGGGATAGAGCTTGTAGAAGGCAGGCTATGAGATGCTTTGATTTCCATAAGTAGAAATTAGCCCTGCAAAGAGAAGAACATATATGAAGTCTCAGAGAGGGGATTTGACACATTTGAAGAACAAAAAGAAGAGTCAGTCATAGTGAAGGAAGATGACAAGAGAGGAGGCTGAAATTGTTCAACGTAGTGATATCTTCTAGGACTTCTGGCCCTGAGAAGGCTTTTCATCTTGTGCACTGAGCTGTGAAGAGCTTTAAGTGGGTAAGGAAGTGTCTCGGTTATTTTTCTGTCTTTGCTAAGACAAAATATCCAGCATCCAGAGTTAAAGGAGGAAAGATTTAAGTTTAAAGTTAAACTTAAAGTTAACTTAAAGTTTTAAGTTAAAGCTCACAGTTTGTCATGGTTTCAGTCTGTGATTAGCTAGCTTCAAGGCAAGGTGGCATGGCAGAGGGGCAGTAGTGCATAGTGGTGGAAGGCAGCAGAAGCACCAAGATTAAAAATGGAAGGAAGCAAGCCTCTTTTTCTTCCTTACATTGTCTGCTGGCCATCCAGGTGTAGTGCTCATACCATCTCTGTGTCCCCCTCTTGCACAGGCTTAGGATGTTTACACAGTGAAGACCCTGACCCCTTGCTGAGTCACATAGTTAAACTTTTACACTTCTGAAGTTGACATGATGAATCAACTATGACAGGGAGATATTGTGTGACCACAGTTGTATTTTAATCAAGGAGCTGGAACAGAATAGAGGATGTTTAGAGAGAACAGATGATTTAGGAGGGTACAGGATGACATATGGAAGAAACATGTTGCTAAAGTGGTATGGTAACAGTAGATGTGAAAACAAGGGGACAGGTTCAAGGGAGATTTGGGAGGTAGAACTAATGTAATTTGGTAATGGACTTGAAGTTGGTGGTGAAGAAGAATGAATTCTTTGTTAGAACTTTTGTGTGAGTAGAAGTGATCATAATATTGATACCTATATGGCCAAGCATGGAAAGAGGAAATTGAGCCAGTACAATGCAGTGGGGAGTGGAGGGGAGTGGAGGGGAATGTAGCAGCGGGTGGGAGTTCTCTTGTCTTGAAGGGCAGTGCTGATTGGTTCCAACCCATCATGCCTTGGAGGAAAGTAGGCCTGACCTTGTCAGCTTTCCTGATTTTTCAGAAGAAACTAAAACCAGCATTTTAATGGGAACTGCCTATATTTTTCTATGTGGACAACTGGATCAAAATTCTAAACATCAGTATGCTAGCTATATATAACACAACTGCAAGCAGCATCTGGGCAGCTGGTTCTTGCCTGAGTTCTGTTCTACAGAATGTCTTCCTCTAGAGAAGTTTTTAGAATTAATGTAGGCTGTGACATGGGATTTATAAAAGTTGGGGAATCTGATCAGACAAGAAGATAGGTATTTCAAGTGGGCTAAATCTTGGAAGATACTGATGATCTCAGCTCACATGGTCTGTCAGCAGGGCTCAGGTGATGGACTGAGTCTGCGAACTGTGGAAATAACTTAACCTAATTTAGAGCAGATTGCAGGAAGTGCTTTTTTTTTTTTCTTAAAATAGATTGTTCCAGACCATGCTAGTCTGAGATACTTAGGTAGACAGGAATCAAAGTTCTCCTCAGTTTTTATCCCCTGAGCTTTTAGTTCGGGAGTCCTTAAATCTTTTAAGGGAGTGAGTAGGTGAGTGTATATTTTATTTATGGATCCATATGCAATTAGAGAAAGCATTCTCACAGGTTGGTGACTCCATCTTCTCCTTTGTTGGAACTTTATTTTATTCTTTTTAAGCCATGACCATTATTTAATTCACAAAACTTGAGATGCACACTAACATATAACCTTATATTATTTAACTGCAAATAAAGTTTCTTTTCAGGGCATCAGTACAACTAAGTTGGAATTATCTAAATAAACTTCTAATGCCATTGGGTGAGTATTATAAATAGACTATATTGGGAATAAACTTAAGTATTATTGTTTCTTAATGCTACTTTTTTTTTTTTTTTTAGGACTAACGATAAATGATGAGGCACAATAGACTTCTGCAGATTTCCTAGCCCTACTTTGAGTTTGCACTGACTTTACATATTGGTGGATTTTTAGGAATGAGTGATCTGTGTTGTTGAGTACCCACTCTTTAATGCAAAGACACATTTTATTTTTTCAGTGGCTCAATGTCACTAGCATGTAAGCCCTTAGCAGACCCCTAATAAAAGACCAATTTATAAAACTGGGCCATTTTAATGTTTTTAAAATTTAGTAAATACTTTTCTTGATGAATGCAGTCATGAGAGTTGTTTAGCAGTATTCAAGTTATGGTTTTCTTGATTGATCTGTAGTCTTTAATAACTGTAAGAAGTTACTGCATGAAACATCTGTCAAATTAATAAGACTGCATTGATGCATCCATCATTTGCAGGATTGTTGGTCACCTGGGCATATTAATCCAAATAATCTCGCCTCCTTGTGTCACAAGGCCCAATTCACCTTGATCACTGTTCCTTTGGTAATAATACCCAAAGTTGTATACAGTGGCAATGAAAGATTCTTTTTCACACCAAATGCTGGCAGGCAAAAGATGCTTTCAGTTCAGAATGTGTTAAGCCCATTGGCCTCATGGATCTTTCATACTTAGGTGGGTTTCTTATACAAACATCTCCAACAAAGCAGACTTTAGTAAGTTTTTTAGTCTTTTTTTTCTGTTTCTCCTTGAGTACAAACTTTGGATAGAGGAACTTCCCATTTTCCCACCTTTTCTTTTCGTTTTTGTTCAATCATGTGGGAAAGTACTTTTGCATGGACTGTCTCTCTATCCAGCAGGTAGGCAGGTACTGCTCCTCCTGAAATCTTTTTGTTTGGTGTTTCTCTTTTCATGCATCTTGATAGCCTTCATTTGTATTTTCTTCACTTGGCGTTGTTTGTGGTAGAACTTAACCTTCAGGCCAATCTTTTTTTTTTTTTTTTTTTTTTTTTTTTTTTTTTTTTTTTTTTTTTTTTTTTTTTTTTTTTTGTCTTCTTTGAAAATTCATGAGCCTCTCGGCTTTCCTTCTTTCTTTTTTCTCATGGTGATCCAAGCAGTACCCATAGTGTTGAAGGTGTCATTTAATACGTTAATTTTTGTGGCATGATGACAGCTGCAGAGGTGGCCTCATGTGTGCAAAGAAAAGTCCTAACTTTGGGATCTCCCAAACACATGAGCTGCCTCCCTACAGCCAGAAACAGGACAGCTGTTGGAACTTTAAACAGGACCTATCTTTGGGCTTCAAATTTTATTCATGAGATGCTTTGTTTTTGGCACTGGGAATTGAACTCAAGGCCTCGCAGTTCCCAGGCAGGCACTGTGCTGCTGAGCTACATCCCTGGGCCTCATGAGGTACCTTTAAAGTACCACAAATTCCTTTGGTGTCATAATTTTTTTGATGTCAGCAACATTTGTCCATTTCTGTGTACATCTGATTAATAATTCATCAGTTTTTAGTGTTACAATATATAGACAATAGTTATTTGTAAGAGTTTATGAGAAAATCTTGGTTTCCTAATGATATTTAAAACAGTAAGATCTTACTGCTACCTTATGTCCTAAGATGCATTTATAGGTGGGGGAAAAAGTTAAAAAATAAAGTTGCTTCTGAAGTGAATAATGGGAAGAGGAGGCAGAATTACGTTATCGATTGCTGAATAAAGTTGATCTTCTTGCTCTTTCTCAGGGGCATGTTTTAGAGAATTAGAAAAAAAGCAGTGAAGACAAGAAATTAGGAGACAACAACCCAAAAAAGCCTGAGTGTCAAAGTATCTTAAAATACATCAGGGAGCTTAAACACAGCTGGGCAGAGGGCGGAGAGTGTGAATGACTCAGGAAAGCAGGTAGGAATCAGGAGGCTTAGGAGGACACAGCGACCAAGGGGCCTGTCTTTGGCTCACCTGGTCCTCTGGACTGAAATCCACACCATTCTCTGTGCAGCAGCTTTACGGGTGACATGGTGATTGGCCTTTGCTTTTTTTTTTTTTTTTTTTTTTTTAATATAAATGTGGCAGAAGC
>PVKA01020981.1:25030-39496 GCA_004027165.1 Ctenomys sociabilis | reverse complement strand
ACAGAGGAAAGAGATTGAAGTTCTATAGTGTGCCTGGGGAGAGTCACATGAAGAGAAAACTTTCTCTCAGGCTCTCACAGAGAGCAATCAGGTCAAGCATTGGCCGTGACTCATCCACATGGATGACACAGACAAAGGAATTACAGAATAATGTACAGGACTACAAGAAAAACCCTGAGAAGACTTCAATGACCACAAAGGAAATATAAAATTCATGTGTTGGTATATAAGTTTTGATCTACCTAGGTCTTAACCATCCAGCAGAAAAGTATAAAAGTATAAAAATGAAGTATACATTGTGAGCCCATAATATTAAGCTGAGCTGTAAATGGATATGGTCGACAATTTCTTTGAATAACTCCCTATGGTTGCAGAAGGCTGGACTGTGTTGGATTGTGGTGTCGAGTTCAAGAACCTAAGGTAGTTGAATGTCAATGGAGTGCCCACTTTTGACAGGTGTAGACAAAGGAAGGGTTGTAGAAAGAAAAAATCATGATGTGTGTGTATAGACAATACAGTTGGGATAGATAACGCTGTGTTTCTACATAATTCTATGATAGGCAAGATTTGCACTAATGGTGGTTGGACAGGATATTATGTTGACTTTTAGTGCTATGGTCATCCACTAGGTAAATAATTATTGAATTTTTGATATAATTTCAGCTATAAAAAACCTGTAAATATAATATCATGTATGTACCTTGTACAATACCAAAACTTTATGAAAACAGTTTGCTATGTATTAACTCATCGACTCTGTATGGTTAAGGTGTTTTGAAACTGTCTGATTGACATTTGTATTTTAATAAAATAAAAATAAATGGAAAAAAAAAAACCATGGAAGCTTCTCATTGGAAAACTATGTTGTATAGTCAGATGCTATAAACTTAAACATCTTAGGGCCACCATCTAATGTCAAAGCAGATCATGGCCTAAAATACTCCTAAAAACATCAGAATGTGGAAACACAGTAAGATACCCACCATGTAATTAAGTGATACAATTTTATGGAACCAACATTGTATATGAAGTCTGTCCATGGCCAAAACATAGCTATGAAGTACATGAGGATAATCTTAAAGTTTATATCTAGTTAGGCTCTGTCAGGAAAATTTTTAGTATTTCACATTTTATTGATGAGATTACTACAGTATTCTAACATTCTCTTGCTTCCTATGTCTCCTAATTACAATTTCCACACATTTCTGTCTCAGAAGATTTTCTAATCTGTAGCTTTGAAGTGGTCAATCCTTCCTATAAAAAATTTCAGTGGTTTCACATTGCTCATATTTATATATGAGCAATATATATAACAAAATTTACATCTTTCATAACTCACTAAAAAAAGCTTCATGGTTCAAGAAAACTACTTAATGTGATTCAAGCCCTGCACCAAACTATTCTAAAATGCATTTGATAACATCCAAATTACATGTCAGCAAGTGTTTCCAGAATCTTGGCATATGGTTTTTCTGTTAGTCAAATACAAACTTCAAGATATAATTATCACCTTCCAGTAACCATTCATTGAATGGTAGCTAGGAAATTTGTTATATCTGTAGGTTGCTTGAGTTTCTTCTCTTACATTTGAAATATTATTCTCTGAATTATATCAATGTATTTTCATATATTTTACTCAAGATTAATGCATCTTTCTGTCCAAAAAACGCTAAAAACTTCTTTTCATACTTAGAAACTTACCTATAAGAATTTTGTGAAAGAAGAACACAAAAGCATTTTGATGAGGGGCCAAGAAGATGACTCAGTAGAGTAAGTGCTTCCCTGGCAAGCACAAGGACCTGAGTTCCATCCCAGGTTCTGCCAAAAAACAAAGAAAAAGTATTTTGATTCTACCCTCTTTAACTAAAATCTGTATCTATCCAGAATTTATCAAGAAGGAGTCTATAGAAGAAGGACAATATCAGAGTGAGGACTTTCAAGAGAAAAAGTCAAATATAATTATGCTGAACTTGCAAAGCATTGAAAAAAAATGATTTCCTTATTTTCCATCCTACATCTCTACATATCAGTGTAACACTATACAGTTGGTTATCCATAATTTAAAATCACTATTATTCACGTATATTTACAATTTAAAAAATTTGAATAGATTGTAATTTTTAGTAATATATATTTGTATTTATATGTATATATTCTTGAATATATATATATATATATATATTTCAGAGTTCTTTTATTCTTACTATTAGTTTACAAAATTCCTTTCTCTTGATCTCAAGATAACTAATGAAAAGTAAAATAGCAGATAATTTCCAAAGAGTTCTTTGCATGATGCACAAAATGTTTACAACATGATAAAGCCATTTTGAAAAGTATGCTTTTTCTTTCATATGAAGATAAAAAGAAAAGCTTTTAGGTCATGGGCTATGGCAAGAAAGAGATAATATCTCTTGTTCTTTGATGTTACAAGTAACCATTACACAAGAGTTGTTACAGTATAGCAAAGATCTTGGTAAACTGAACCTGAATATTGAATAACCAGTTTCTACATAGGAGCCTTACGATTTTCCTGTTTGGGGAACGTCAGACCAAACATACATGCATAACAGAAAAATTGTAAAACTTTATTATTTTAAAGCAGAACCTTGACTTAATAGAATTAAAGATACATTATTTACTTAGAAAGCATGATTTCTACATTTCTCAGGAAGCTTCCTGTTAAATATATTTCTAAAACATAAACACACAAGAAATCTGAATTAAGCAATCTCTTTGTAGTTAAATAAAACACATAAACTTGGTTTAATACCTCTGAGCATTATCTGTAACAGGAACTTTAATCTATTAAATATTTTTTTAAAACACTGACAGGACATCTGATAATTTTTAAGTTAGAAGCAAATCTAGATGAAGTTGAGGGGAAAATGGTTTACTTGTATGTTTATTGAATGAGTTTATTGAAACTTTGGCACTCATTTAAAGAAAAAAGTTTCCAAGTATCTTTGAGAACTATTGCACTTTTTGATAAAGTATACACATGTAAACATATGTGGAAAATTCAAAGAACTGCATTATAAGTGAGACATAAAATTCACAAGAGAAGCACCACCTACAGGCTGGTACTGTTTGGTGCCTCTTTCAAGACCTCTTCCTGTGCATAAATACACATGGGCATGTGTACAGAACATATGCAAAAATGGGGCAGTTTGCTGGTATGTGCAGACAGAGGCTATGTAGGTTCACATGAACAATTCTGCATAAGGTACTTTAGTGTGTATACTTCTATTAGACCTCCATTGTTATTACCAACAAAAATGTCACAAATATCATCCTAAATAAATAAAATAACTTTTACAATAGGCACAGCACTTATTTGTATTAAGACTTCATTTTTCAAGTACTTAGTGATGAAAAGCAAGTTATTCTTTCTTAAGAAAATATTATTTCTATTGGACACAGGATGGTAGGAGGAAAAGAGGGTGAGTGTTAAACAGGAAAAATAAAATGTTTCTATGCAGATTTTCAACCTATCTCTTTTCCAAAATACCATAGACATTTACAATGAAATATTCATTAGAATAAGAAAATATTATTCAATATTTACAAAATCCACACAACAGGCACAACATATGAAAGAACAAAAAATTTAAAAAAAAAAAAAGCCTCTGTTTTGGTTTTAATTTGATTTCCAAATTTCATGTGCTGTAAATTTAATCCCCTAGGCAGCAGTGTTGAAAAGTAGAAATTTCAGAAGGTGATTAAGTCATAAGTGTTTTACCTTATTGTAGGAACAAGTATGTTATAAAAGTGTGTTTGTCCTGATCTTGCACTCTTATTCTTTTATGCCCTTCCACCTTTTACCATAGATCAACACCAAATACCCTCACTAGTGGGATTCAGGATCTTGGATTTTTCAACTTTCAGAACTACGGACAATAAATTTGCTTTTCATAAACTACATAGTCTCACATACTCTTGAATATTCTGATTATCAAAGGCATACTAAAATAAATATATTTTGTGGAGAAAGCTATAAAATGCAAAATGAAAATGAAAACTAAAAATAAGAACCGACAACCCATTGCTAGAATTTAGGTAAAATCTCCACCAACTACAAAACTGATTGAATTAAATTAGAGCAATGGAGGCTCACAAACACAGGCACAAGAAACAGCAGATACTCTGATGAAAAAGATTAGAAGATAGTATATAGACATTGAAATTGAATATCTCTGCAAAATCAGCAAACTAGAACTAAGATTGACTTCCTCTATCTAGGGAATGCAGTAAATTCTGGCCATAAGGGAAGAGGGAAGATTTACATGAACTTATTTGTTCCTTTGAAACCACATGCTCTAGCCTCATTTCTTTTTTTTTTTGTTTGTTTGTTTATTTTTTCCTTTTCATTGTCTTTAAAATTTGATGATTTTGTCATTTTGCTCACAGGTAAGCAACATGTTGTTATTCTCCCATGAGTACTGCTGAAGATTCCTCTAACATGTAAACCAGGATGGCAGTGGTTGCCTACATTATTTTACAGAGACTTGAAGACCAGTTTGTTGAAATCACCAGCTCTAAACTTAGAACTACACTAGTGTCCACTGGGTGAGCTTTTGGTCTAAGTGAGCCAAAACACCACCTCAAATCATATTAACTATAGAACTTTCTAAACATGTCCTGTGATGAGTTATGAAGATTGCTTACAGTTGCACAGACCACTGAATACAGCGAATTATCTTAAACCTTCAATCATTATGCTTCTTAGTTCCACAGATACTTCTAAACTCTATCCCTGATGGAGGTGAATTTGAGACTCAGGTCTCCAGGCTCTGTATATTTTACTGCTTTCTGAATAATCTCTTTTTCAGAATTCATAGGCTCAGTGATTGGCACACTGTGCAGAAGGAAAAAAGACACAGGTTCACTAAGACTATTATGGCCTTTGTATTTCAAGTATGAAAATGCCTTTCCTTTACAAAATTACTTACAATGTCCAAAAATACTGAGCCTGACACAAAGCCAAGTTAAAAAACAGTTGATACTGTATTATTCCAATTTTAAGTAAAGGTATCAACACTTATCCATGTATGGTAATATATAGTCATATATGAATGCAACAATTTTTTTCCTTTTGCATTGGGAACTGAGCTTAGGACACTGTGTGTCCTGGACAGGATTTTGTGTCATTGGACTATATCTGCAACATGGAACAAATTATTAATGATTTATTTTCCTGTTCTTTCTTTTTTTCTTTTCTTTATTTTAAAGATAATAAAAATGATACAGGATGTCAAAACAAGATGATAAAAAATTAACAATAGTTATTATAGTGTATATGTCAAAGTAGTAGCTCAGATTACTAGATATAGGTATGTAAGATTGATCAAACAACATAAATAATGTTCCTTTCAATGAACTAATAGATATTACTAGCATAATTATCTTAGCACATATATATACATATATATATATATATGTGTATATATATATATTCCTTCCTTTTCTCCTTTCTCATATCCCATTTGTTCTTTGCTTTTGAGCAGTCTTTTCCACTTTCACAGTATCTATTAACGTACCATTTCTTTTTTTATTATTTTATTGAGAAATAAATAGTAATGAGACAGTTTCAAAACAGGTGAGTAGACAGCTACAATAATTAACACATCACATATTGCTGCTTTTGTAGTAGTTATTAATAGTACAAGATGCAGACACGATATCTTGTCTAAACACTATTAGTACAAATCTTTCTTCTCATTGAACTAAGAGAAAGAAGCTGTATATCCATCCTATTTTGAATATACAGATATATATTTTTTCACTACAAGATGGTCCTTCGTTTATATCCCCCGTTTTTGTTTAGTTTTGTCAGAGATAGGTTTTCCATTGCCATTCAAATATTGCAGGCGGGTGAATTCAGCAAAATAATTCAATATAGTCTACTAGTCCATAATATTACTGGGTTATCTGCAGAACTGGTAATGTCAGAAGTTGTTAGGCTTTGGCGCTCTCTCCTGTTCTAAGAGTTTTTTCCTATTTTATACTGTTAACACTGTTTTGTAAAAACAAATTAAGTCCATACTTAAAATTTACTAGAATGAGAAATAATGAAACTAATAGAAAAAGAGAAAGACATATTTCAAAATTTGGAATTCAGTCAAAATTTTATTCTAATTCATTATTATATTCTATTAAGAGAGAAATAACAAATGTAAATAGAGTCAACTTCAATAACTAATTATTTTCTAAATTTTATTTTAAAAAGTAAAAAACAAGATGAAAATAGTAACAATATGGTACAGATTTTCAAAAAACAGCAAATTAACAATAATTTTATATTATGTATTTTTATCATCAAATCTGTTGCTCATATTAACAGCTATAAGTATGTAAGATTAGACAAATACTTGAACATTAATGCTTTCAATAATCCCTAACTAAATAGTAATATCTTTAAACTGAGCAACCATATCAAAAACAGCAATGTGCAATACAAAAGACATGACTATACACCTCTCATTTTGTTCTTCTAAATGTATATTATTACTAATATCTTAATAATTACTCCAAAATAAATTCTAAAAAAAACTTAAAAAGGACATGAATAGTTACTCTAAAAACCAACAGGTTTTAAATATTTTTTATTTTTTATTTTTCTTCTTCACATTCTGTAGGGACTTAAAATTTAACATATCAATGCTTGATGGAAAATACCTGTCCCATGTTATGTCCAAGATGATTGATATTCAGACACATCATGAGGTTAGGCTCAGCTCCCTATGTTATAGTGTAATAAAATCATCAAGCTTCTCTGCTGGAGGGTTAACAACTTCAGTTTTCAGACCAAAAAATTTGAGAAAAGAAGAGCTATGTGGATAGCCAAGATTCTGGCCCTAGTCATTCAAGTTCAGTGAGGACTCACGACATAACAGAACCTGTACTGTAACATCCTGTAACTCAGTGGTGTCCCAAATTTTCTGATCAAGAATATCATGGGGCCATGGAGGAAACAGATGTATGATATATAATGTGCCTAGGAGAGTCACCTGGAGAGAAAACATTCTGTCAGGCTTTCACAGGGAGCAAATTGATCAAGCAATGGCCATGACTCATCCAGATGGCTGACACTGACCAAGGATCTACAAAATGAGGTACAGGGTTTCAAGGTAAATCCTGAGGGGATTTGACTGACCTTGTCAGATACAAAAGTTACATTTCTTTTTATATAAGTCTTGCTTTATCATGGTCTTAACTATCCAGCAGAAAAATATAAAAACGAGGTATAAAAAGTAAAGCCATATTAATATGCTGAGCCATAAAAGGCAACTTATGACATTACAAGTCCTACAGATAACCCACTACTATTATGAACTACTGGACTATATTGGATTATTTTGCTGAATTCATGCACGTGCAATATTTAAAAGGAAATGGAATACCCATCTCTGACAAAACTAAACAAAAAAGAGGAATACAAGGGAAGGAACATTTTATATTTGTATATATAAAATAGGATAGGTATGCAGCTACTCTCTCTTAACTCAATGAACAGAAAGATTTGTATTAATCATGTTTGGACATGATATCATGTCTGCATCTTGTACTATGAATAACTACTATGAAGACAACAATATGCAATTTAATAATTATTATAAGTGTCCTACTAACCTATTTTGAAACTGTCTCATTGCTATTTGTTTCTTAAAAAGTTAATTTGAAAAAACTAATAGGAAAGAGCAGAAAGGGCATAAAATATAAAAATAAATTTAATAGATAACCTTTTGATAAAAATTATCTAAGCTGTTTCAAACCATAGTGCAGACTTGTGGTATAAATGACTACTGGCTGTTGAGAAAAATTCACAGTGACAGAAATATCAGATTAACATATCCCTGAAGGGGCCCATAGAAAAAATAACTCAAGCTACAAATTTATGTAAAAGATCTATGTTCATTACATAAATATTTCTTCACATCTCTGATGATAACTTGGCATTAAATCACCAAATCAATGAACGTGACAATGTGTGCATTTTTTGAAACATGAAATAAAATTCTACAACACTGGGTTTGTTGCAAAATATACTACCAATATTAACATTTCAAAGTAGCTATTTCAGAGTTCTGTGTTTGACGTTGGATATTTTTACCTTGATTTTTAAATTAAATAATCAGAACATAATAATTAGAGAAAAAGTTTTAAAATATACATGTAATTATTGAGTGTATAGCTTGAGAGTATTCAGTTGATAGCTCCCGAATTTCTACAATCCAGAAATCAATATTTTGAAAATTTTACTGGATATGTAAAACGTTCATTCATGCACTTATACACATTTAATGGTATTGTTCTCTGTCTTATAATCATTTTATAAACAATACCAATACATCTACATTATCATATGCTGAAGTTATCCCATTGTTAGACTATGCTAAAGGGGAGTCTCTCGTTAATTTTTCAATATCCTCATTACTATTATGTGTCTAATTGTAGAGTGTTTAAAAGAGCTTAATTTTCTTCTCAGAATCCTTATATCAGGGGGCTGGGGAGATAGCTCAGTGGAAGAAGTGCATGTCTGGCAAGCGCAAGGTCCTGAGTTTGATCCCTGATACTACAGAAAAAGAAGGAAGAAGAAGAAGAGGAGGAGGAGGAGGAGGAAATTTTCAGCCCCTGTCACACCACACCAACATAGTCTCTACACATGCTTTTTCCTAAACTTTCTAAATCTCACTGAATACTCAGGTTCTCTTTCTATTTTTGAATTTTCCATATATCACTCTGGACAATCATAATGTACCTTGAAGTTCAAAATAAATCAAGTAGACATCATGCTAGCAAATCCATCCTTTGTGCTTTCAGTTACAATAAGTTGATACAAAGTAATTATCATATTATATTTTATAGTTTTCAGATTTTACTGTAATTTTTAAACTTTAGAATTTACCTTCTCTAACGTTACTTTTTTATTTCTAAAAATTATATTTTCAATGGTTCATTTCTATTTTTTTTGTCCTGCTGATCATAGCTTCTGTAGTCTACTTTCAGTATTTGCACATTTTGTTTTATTTTGTTGGTTGCTGAATATTTATTTTATAAGTTACTTATTTTATAAGTTACTCTGCGAAGTTTCATGAGGGTTACAAAAAGAACATATTTCTTCAGGGATTAACTTCATTGCTTTTTGCATATAATAGTTCTGGACATCTGGAAATAAGGCTTGAGATTTTGGGGTTCAATTTAGGTGGCTACTCAGGCTGCATTTATGTTCTCATTACAGCGAATGCTCTTTAAGAATTTGGGCCATTGCAATGGTATTTTTCTTTGGCAAGGGCTTAATTTAAGTTTCTCTTTAATATTATTTCACCAAAAATCTAGTTCACAATGTAGTTGGTTCTCATGGTCAATGTTTTCTAAAATATGCCTTTTATTAGTTCATTTAAATATGCCTGCTCTTGATCTTGCATTTTCTTGATGTTCAGTTAACTCTATAATCAGTTAAGATGCTTTGACTTGATATCATTTTTATCTGGGGGTAGTTGGTTGCCTTACTATTCAGTATTTGCAAAAACAAAAATCCCCAACATCTATTACAATGTTATAATTAAAATAATTTTAATACAGTTTCCCCCCAGCTATCTCTCTGAATTGTAAGAAATGAATTGTTGTGCTCAAATAGCATATACTTTAAGACATTTATGTGTAAGATTATCATATAGAAGAAGGTATGATTAGGGATTTTAGTTTTCATCAGAAAGTAAACTTTCCCCAGTACGCTTCTTCACTGAACTTTCACAGATATTCACACATGTTAGCATATAATGAGTTGTTTCATTTTTGGTAGATTTAGAAGTATTTAAATATAAATACAAACATCTTTCCTTTGATTAGACTGCTCAGATTATTTTCCATTGTTGATATATATTTGTGACACATGATAATTGAATTTATCTCAGGTAATTTTTACATATTTATATGGAATCGTGATCATTTGTATTTCTCTTTCCTCTGTCCTCTACAATGATTATTTCCCTGCTTCTTACCTTATTTCTTTACCTTTGTTTTTTAAATTACCTATACTTTGAGATTCTCATATAAGAGAAACAATAAATTCATTTTGTGTTTGTGTGTGTGTGTGTAGTTTATTTCATTTAAGGTTATGCTATAAAGATCCATCGAATGACTCAGATTTGTCCTTCCTCATGATTTAGAAGTATTCCACTACGTACATGTTCTGCATTTTCATGATATGATCGTTCTGTGTGCCATATACACAATTTAGCTATTGTGAATTGTGCTTTTATAAACCTGGATGTGCACGGGTAAACTATATGATTAGCAATTTTTGAGGAAGATACCCAGAAGAGAAACAGCTCAATCAAATGTAATTTCTATGTTAGTACTCAAAAAATCTCTATGCTGCTTTCCATAGTGGTTGTACTACTTTACGTTAATTAATAGTACTTTTTCTTTTGAAAAGTATCTATTAATTTCATATGTCCATGACTTTGATTTTGGGAGGTATAATTATTTTCTAAATTCTTTCTATATTCTAGATATTGATATTCTGTTTGAAAACTCACTGGAAAAAAATCTGTAGGTTGTTATTTAATCTGTTGGGCTTTTTTACAAAGACTTTTTCATTTGCTGTAATCCTATTTGTTTATTATTCTTATGCAATTGAATTACATTCAGAACGTGCTCACCTATACCCACAACTTTAAGAGTCGTACCTATTTTATCTTCTAGGAGAATCAGCGTTTCAGGGGTTTTGTTTGTTTGCTTCAGTTTTTAATATATAGGATTTTGGTCTATTTTGATTTAATGTTAGTACAAGGTAAGAAATATAGGTCTGCATTCATTCTTCTGTGTGTATTTCCAGAATCATTTGTTAAAGAGGCTATCTATTCCCCAGCATACGCTTCTGGCCTCTTTGTCAAAACACAGATGACTGAAGATGCAGAAGATTGTTTCTGTGTCATACACTGTATTCTATGGGGCATCAGGACTATTTTTATGTTATTTCTATTATTGTAGCTTTGTAATACAACAGAAATCTGGGAGTAAAACCTCAGGCTTTGCTCTTTGCTCAGGATTGCTTTGGCTATTTTGGTTTGCTTCTGGTTCTGGGTAACTTTTAAGTTTGTTTTTCCTAGTTTTGTGGAAAATACTACTGACATTTTGATTGGAATTCCATTCAACCTGTATATCCTTTTAATCATATGGTCATTTAATCATCTTGATATTATTGTTTATGTTTATCCCAAAACATTATCTTTTCTTTTCAGAATAATACAATTTTCATTGTAGACGTCCTTCCTTTCCTTTCTTAAGTTAATTCCAATTTTTTGGAAACTTCCATGAGAGTGACTACTTTCCTAATTTCTTTCTCAGTGGATTAATTTTTGGTGTTCATGAAAACTACTGACTCTCATGTATTGATTTTGTATCCTGAAACTTTGCTGGGGTGTTCTATATTTGTCTATTATTAATTAGGAATGAATATTGATCTTGTGAAAGGTTTCTTCATCATTCGAGATCACTTGATTTTAATTTTTCCTTCTATTTATGTGTTATTGATGTATCACTTTACAAATTTTAACCTATTCTTAAAGCTTTGGTAGAGTCTGACTTGTTTATGAAGTATGTTCTCTTTAATGATTTAGTTTGCACATACTTTTTTAGAATATTTGTGTCTATATTCATTAAGGAAATTGCTGTATAATTATTGTTTGTTGTTGAGTTCTTGTCTCATTTTTGAAAAAGAGTAATGCTACCTTCAAGAAATGAGTTTGGCATAGTTTTTCCCACTTCACTTTCAAGTAAAAATTTAGTAAATACTGGATTATTTTTTCTCCAAAGTTTTAATAAGATTCAATTATGAAGTTACGGGGTCCTGTATTTTTCTTAGGTGGATGAGTTAATGTAATTCCCTCTACTTTGTTGCCTGGCTTTCATTCATTAAGGACTTTTATAGCTTCTTGTTAAAGTTAGACAATTCTCAAGTGTTTAAAGATTTATCCTTTTTTATGTCTTGCAATTGATTGTAATACAAGATTTCAAAATAGTTTTATGATCTTCTGTTTTTGCAGTGTCCTTTGTGATTTAACCCGTTTCACTTGTGGTTGCACTGATTTGGATGTTTGTTTTGTTTGAATCTGATTTGTTTCCTCTTAGAAAGTTTGCCAAAGGGTTTATCAATCATTTCTTACCATTTCAAAGAACAAATTACTTGATCCATTAATCTTATGCACTTTTTATTTCAAATACAATAATTTCCATTCTGATCCTTATAATTTTAATTTTATAATTTTAATTATAATATTCTTTCTCATTTTTAAATAATACAAAATAATGATAGAAAAAATGCATTATAAATGTATAAGATTTCACTAAACAGAGCAGTAGGAATTGAACAATGATTTTTATATTATATGATGTTATCTGCAAATTAGTCATTCAAATTACCAGATACAAACATGCAAAATTCATTTAAAGAAACAAAACAATAATTAAGAAGTTATAAGAATTTCCAAAGAAGAAGGAAATAAATCAGAGTTAAAAAAAATTAAGCATTAATTGCTATTTTCAAAAGACAAGCAGACATTAACAATACAATTATCCAAACAATTTTGCATAAATACCCAAATATATCTTTTTACCTGCTTTCTTTTGTCTTTTTTCCTCATCCCACCTTTCCCTTCCCATTAAACAATTTCTTCCCCTTTACAGTATTTGTTGTACCCTTTAGATTTTCATTGCTCTGTGTTTCTCAAACTTGTGAGACAATTTAATGGTGTACAAATATATCTGATTCAATTTACTTAACAATATATTCTCTAACTATATTCATTTGTCAACAAAAGCCTGGAATTTATGTTTTATAGCTGAGTAATACTCCATGATGTATAAATACTGTATCTTTCTTATCTATTTTCAGTTGATGGACATTTGAGTTGTTTCCAAGATTTAGCTATAATGAACTGTGCTCAATAAATATGGGTGCACATATAGTGCCATGTTCTGATGATTTGAGTTCTTTTGGCAGAATACCTAGGAGGGGAATTGCTGGCTTGAATGAGATCTCTAATCACAGCTATTTTAGGAATTTCCATTCTGATTTCCATAATAGTTGTAGCAGTCTACATTCCCACCAACAGGTGGAGAAGAGTTACTTTTTCCCTACAGCCTCTCCTGCATTTGTTATTGGTTGACTTCTTGATGATAGCCATTCTTTCTGATTTATTTTTATTTCTCCAGGACCTTGAGATGAATTGGTAGATTATATACTTGAGATTGCTCTATTTTTCAAATATAGGCATTCATGTTTATATTTTCATCTTTGAACTGTTTCCATTGTGTTCTAAAGATTTTGGTATGTTGTGCTGTCATTGCTGTTTGATTCCAGAAACTACATGTTTCTTGATTTCACCTGTCACTCATGGATTATTCATGAATGTACGACTTAAATTCCCAGAGTTTGCATGGCTTATTGTGCTGTTCATTTTTAGTTTCATGATCCAATAATATACCTAAAATTATTTCAATTATTATTTTTTTTTTTACTTAAGCATAATTTATGCCCAAGAAAGCACATAGAGAAAGTTCCACCTGCTCCTAAGGAACATACATATTCTGTTTTTGAACTGAAACTCTGTAGATACATATATATAGCCCGTGTATTTGATGGTATGGGTTAAACCTGATATTTCGTTGTTGATTTTTTTTATCATGTTGATATATTTGTCAAACTGGAATGTTAAGTACTTTGCTATGATTATATGAGTGTCTTTTTATATGGTAGTTTTCTTTTCACAGTGCTGAGTATGACAAAGTTTTGTGCATATTTATTAATAATTGTTATCTTTTTAAATTAATTCTTAATAATATGTGTTTGCAGTATATAATGAAACATTTTTCATGGAGATATTATACATGTATGGTATCTATTCTTATTGAATGGACTGCTTTTCTGTATGTCATGTCATTCTTTGTTCTGATAAGTTTTGACTTGCAGTCCATTTTGAATGAAAATAGGGTAAGTTCTGCTGCTCATTCTAAGCTCTGGTTTCATGGAGTATTGATTTCCACAGCTCACTTTCAGTCTCAGTGGTTCTTTTTGTGTATGATGTATGCCTCTTATGGTCATGATATAGTTGGATTTGTATTTTGCAAGCCTTGTAATTTTAATGGAAAATTAAAAGAATTGGCCTTTAGTGATAATATTGGAAAATATTTAACAAATCCTGCCACTTCAATATTTTTCATGTTGATCCCTTAATATTTTTTTTTTACTCTCCTGATTAGATATAGTTTTTCCTTTGTATTCTTTGGTGATGGTTACCTCAATCTCTATTGGACTTCCTTAAAACTACACTATGAAATATTGGTTTGGCAGGATCAAATGTTTTTAGGTTCTTATTGATAAAAATCTTCATTTCTCTGTTGATTCTGTAGGATAATTTTAGTTTGCTTTTTCTTTGTTTTTTTTTGGTTTTTTTTTTTTTT
>PVKA01020981.1:0-24930 GCA_004027165.1 Ctenomys sociabilis | reverse complement strand
ATTTTGGAACCAGGAATTGAACCTTACAGACCTTTGTGCTTGCCAGGGAAGCACTTATTCTACTAGCCACCTCCCCAGCCCTGTAGGATAATTTTAGACTACATGTAATCTGGATTATCAATTGTTTTGTTTTAGGCC
The DNA here is from genome assembly GCA_004027165.1 of Ctenomys sociabilis. Taxonomy (NCBI): domain Eukaryota; kingdom Metazoa; phylum Chordata; class Mammalia; order Rodentia; family Ctenomyidae; genus Ctenomys; species Ctenomys sociabilis. The sequence goes on along the minus strand of PVKA01020981.1, from coordinate 24,792 downwards.
TTGAAACTTTTCACTTCAACCACTCCTGTCCTTTAAAGTTAGTGGTGAAAAGTCTGATGTTATTCTGATCAGTTTGCCTTCATAGTTTACTTTATGTTTTTTTCTCTAAAGCTCTATAATTTTCTTTGTGTAGAATTTCAGATATTTTATCTATGATACATCATATAGAGGTTCTTTTCAATTTGTTATCATTTAGCGTTTCATATATCTCATGAGTCTGTATATCTATTTTGTTCCTGAGATTTAGAATTCTTTTTAGGCTCAAGTTAACAACTTCTGACATTTCCAGCCCTGTGGATAACCCACTACTAGTATGGATTATTGGACAATATTGGATTATTTTGCTGAATTTATGAACCTATAATATTTGAATAGCAGTGGAATACCCATCTCTGACAAAAGTAAACAAAAAAGTGGATATAAATGAAGGCCCATCTTGTAGTGAAATACACATATATACAGATATATATATATATATATATATATATATATATATCTGTATATACAAAATGGGATAAATATACAGGCACTAAATATACAGATACTTTCTCTTAGTTCAGTGAGAAGAAAGAGTTTTTACTAATAGTATTTAGACAAGATATCATGTCTGCATCTTGTACTATCAATAACTACTATGAAGACAACAATACGCAATGTATTAATTATTTTAACTGTCCCACTAAGTTTCGAAACTGTCCCAATGCTATTTCTTTCTCAATAAAATTAATATAAAAATATAATTCTCTTTCATTTACTTAAACACAATTTATGGCCCAAGGTATAATCTATTTTAGAGTGAATACATGCATTTGCTGTCATCTTCTAACTACTCTTTGCCTCTTGCTTATCTGAGACTGTGTTACATCATCTACCCGCTGTGGGTTCCAGCTTACATGGTGTTGTTTATTTAGGTTACAACTGAGTTCATGATCTGTATCAACCTCACCCTCACGCTTTGACATCTTCCCTCAGCTTAGTCATTCCCATTTCCATTACTTGCTATTTACTTTTTTATATCTATAATTTTTGTTTGATACTTTCCATAATCTCTAATTCTTTACAATTGTATATATCTCCCATTATCTTCAATTCAATCAACTATTTGTTTTTGTTTTCTTTATACTCTTTTAACATTGTATTAATTAGATCATTTATTTACATTCCCTTGAATTTAATAAAAATATTGTGAATTTGTTTCTTTGTTGAGCTCTTCAAACATTTTATTTTTTAAATTTTTTATTAATTTTAATGAGAAAGATATAGCAATGAGACAGTTTCAAAACAGGTTAGTAGGACAGTTATAATAGTTCAACATTGCATATTGTTGTCTTCATAGCAGTTATTCACAGTACAGGATACATACATGCTCTCTTCCCTAAACAATAATAGTACAAATCTCTCTTCCACTGAATTAAGAGAAAGTAACTGTATACCTTCAAACTTTTTAATCCTGTGGTTTTTGAGGGTTTTGTCTGACATTTCCTTTACTTTAATGTCTATAGGATCAGCTTTTAAAGAGTTAAGCATTTTTGGAGGAAATTTATTGCTTTGTTTCCTCACATTTTTTTTTTATTATTCTTGTGTGGTTCTTTAAAAATCAGTTAGTATTGAAAATTTATCACTACTGTGGACAAATCCTTAGTTAACATGTGTCTCTTCATGATGTGTCCTTGGTTTTAGTTATGTTTCTGTAATTAGGCATCTACTTGACCTATGATCATAATTGGATGAGTTCCAGGCACTGTGCTACAAGGAAAGAGCAACTACTGGTTATGTCAATATCTACAAAATAAATAACACATCAACCATGTAATTTAAAATTATTTTCACAATTTAATGTTTTTTTCAACTATTAGGAAAATAGTGAAATAGTACTAACTGCTACCAAGCAGGCTGATATAGAGGTAAAGAAAAAGAGGAAAAAAAGAAGAAAATCAAGAAGATAGTTGAGAAATAAGGGAATAAATAAAAGATATAAAAATGAAAAGAAAAAAGAGAGTTTCATTGGTATTTTTTCATGTCCAGAATGGAGGGAGTTTGGGAGTTACTTTGAGAAGCTACTTCAGAGCCAGTGGGAAGGAAGAAGACATGGGGAGATACAATTGGATATTAGGGAAATCTATAAGAAGTTTGAAACCAATTAATGTGGTGATAGAAAACTGGTATTTGAGTCTATCATGCAAAATTTTGTATGAGACTTAGCCTGATACAAACATAAATGATATGCTTTAAAGCACTAATTGATTCTTATTTTTGTTTTGTATATTTAATAATGAAATCTCCTGTATACTATAACAGCTTATAAGTACCAGTTTTTCATCTTGCTATATAGTTGGACCTCCATTCTACATAGTCTAAATAATGAAGAAAATTACATATACTCCACATAATATTACATTTAGTAGAAATGTATTACTTAGCCTTTGTATTGCTGAGACTAAATACCCACGAATTACAGGAAGAAATAGTTTATTTTCCTCTGGATTTCAGAGCATTCAGTCTACAATGGGCTGGTTGCAGTAAAGAAACATCATTACGGATGGATGCGGTAAAGCACAGCTGCTCACTTCACATCAGCCAGAGTGGGAAGACAATGGCAGAGTGGATGGGGGCAACAGAAAACATGGTCCTCTAGGTCATGCCCAGGGGACCCATCCCAATAATACTGAGCAGTATGTTCCGCCAATCCCACAAGCGACTTCCAAGCCAATAAAGTGAAGAATTTAACCTTCACAAACAATAAGCTGAATGTTCCATAAAGACAAGAACCTTGTTTTACTTTCTCTGTGAATGGCTGCCCAATGTTCATTGTTGGATGACTCCGTGTTGAATAAATGAACTGAAGAAATATAAGGAAGTCTAGACAAATAGTTCAAGAGACACAGGACGCCACAATAGTTACAAGTTCAGGTTAGAATGCTATGTAAATACTAGTTAGGAGAAAGCTTTTCAACGTCTTGCAACCTCAATTTCTTCATAAAAAGGGAAGATAAGATTGGTAGTGACTTTATAGGATTATTCTGCAGATTATATAAACTGATATATGTGATATATTTAGGACTTTCGTAAGCATCATATACATATTATTTTATTTTTACATAGTTCTCAAATTCCCTATTTGAAAAGAGGACTTGATTCCCTACATTTCTCATTTGCCTATCATTTCTACAGAAAGGTAGTTGAATCTTCTAAGGATTTCCTGCTCCCCCTTTCCTCTGCTTTATGGACACCACATTTATGAGTGAATTGTTTGCCCTGGGCTAAAATGGAGACACAAAGAAGGCAAAACATTGTGGTAAGTGAACTAATGGAGGAGCACATTTACTGAAGCAAGAGAGCAAATGTACCATAAAATTATGTAAAGTGAGCTACAAGACACAGCTTTAGCTTAGTGCATAAAACATAGGTTGAGAAGTTAGATTTGGTATTGAGATCCAAACTTGACATTTAATAACCTATTTATTTCACACAGGTTAACTTTTCTGGACTGCATATTTTCTCCTTTGACAATATGTCACAAATCTCCCAGGGGTCCTATGGTAGTAAAAAATGTAATTAAGTATAAAATATAAGGATGAAAATTTTAGATCTATGTACTAAATTTGGAATATTTTACTGAACGTGCACTGGTCTTTTTATTTTAACTTTTCTATTTAATTGACTCCCCAATTAATCTTAAAATAAAATGAAGCCTATTTAAATATTGCCTCTAAATCCTTTTAGGCATATGATTGGCCACACTACATTACAAATAGTAAAGTTAATAGATTATAGACTGCAGTTTGGAGAATCCAATTGTTATATTTCTTTACATAAGTCATTCATTTTAATTAAATCTGTGGTCTGCAAACATATTACTGTACTTCAAAACAGAAAGATTTTGGTAGTGTTTGATTTTCTTTGTCATGTATTAAATTGTATCAAATCTAGATGAATAATGTAACCCAGTAGACACAAGAAGGGTAATCTATAAACATGCTATAATAGCTCTGTTCATGTAAGTGTGTAACAATTGCACACTGTAAGTGCCTGACTCTGTACCCAGGATCCATCATAGACAAAGCTGTCCCACTTCCCACACAAAGACAGACTAGTAGAAAAGATATATCATTAGCCAAGATTTCACAAAGATACATATGAGTAAGAGCAATCCTTGGAAGTCAAAGGAAAAGACAATTTCAACTAAAAGAATTAGGGAAGATCTCCTGAGGAAGTAATTTTATGTCAAACCTGGAAGGCAGTTTGCCAGAATGAATTAGTGGTTCTGAGGAAAAGTATAGCAAGTTTTTTAACAAAAATGTGATGGAGGAAATATCAGATGGGTATCATAATAGAAAACACGTTGAAGACTTCCCAGGCTCCAACAAACGTCAAATTTTGCCCTATGAAATAAAAATACATTAAATCATATTTTAAAGTACATAGAATCTGACAAGATTTTTGTTTCAGGAGGCTAACTTTGGCTGCTTTGTAACACATTGCTTGGTTTATGAAAGCTTTTGATAATAAAGATGCCTTTAATAAAGAAAAGCTGGAATTCTCCTGCTTAACCCCAGGTGAAAATGACGGTGACCATAGTCAGGATAATTGCAGAAGAAAATTTCCAAATAGTGGAAAAGTGTCTGAGCATAGTGATTTTCTCACAAATTTGTTCAGCCATTCATTAGCCAGTGCTTGTGAAGGATTTACTTGGTCAGGCAGAGGATCAGTGCTTTTGATACAGCCTTAACCAAGATGTATGTGTATTTCATAATATGTCACCCAACAGAAAAGTCAGAGATAACAGCTTTTCCTAGAGCAAAACTACTCCTCTCACTTTAGTTGCCAAAATATATCCCATCCAGGGGGAAATCACTCACGGGTTACAGGATAGGAAGGCCTAGATATCATGAGACAAACGTAGGACTGATAAGCATAGCCAAGAACAGACACATATAGAGAGCAAATAAATGTGATTCTAGCAAGAAAATGCAGAATGGCACGGCCGGAAATACAGAAAACAAAGGATTAAAGAATGCCTGTATTTAAGAGAGGGGAAGAATGGCAGCCTTTAAAGAAAAATGAGACATCATGGCCTAAAGTAGAAAGAAATTCAGAAGGAGGTAGTGTCTTAGAAGCCAAAGAAAAACAGACGTTTTAAAAGGAGAAGGTGATTCTCAACTCTGACAAATTCAGCTGAAAAATCCAAACTGAGAATTTCCTACAGCGTTGGATAAGCCAAAGATGAGTATGTGACAAACGACTCCATATTAAATAGTAGACTGGACATAGATTTCAGTAAACAAAAGGTGAGATATTTTTCTCCACATTTTGTGAGTCAATATTAACTATTACAAATAAAATATCAGAGAAAGATATTTTGTGCAAGCTTCTTAAGCATGGCTGTTTTCCACAACTGTCTTCCACCCTCTCTCCAGAAGCTGTGGCTTATACATACCCAATAAAAAAAATATCATCTAAAACTAGAAAAAATTCTAGTTCTCACCTGGTCTGCATGGAATATCACTTCTTTTTTCTATCAACCATACTTTACCAACCAACCGTCATTATGACTGAAGTCCTGATTAGCTTTTGTAGTTACAATAGGTGGACACCTCATTGACAACTAGTAACTTGTTGTTGACTACATCTTTTGTAAATTTATGATGTTTCCCTATGAGCCTTCACTTGTAGGTTGGCATTATTTTTCCAAATTAAGGTTCTTTTGTAGAGATTGGACTCAGTGCCAAACCTAAAATTTCTTTGAAGAAATCATTCATTCCTTTAATACATGTATAATGGACATCATAATGATTTTCACAATGATGATTTTTTTGTGAAGCTTACTTCTATTTTATCTTGACATTTCCTGATTATTGTGCCACTCGTTGTCCTTATTCAAACCACTAATGAAGATATTGACCAAGAGGGGGCCCATGATGGAGTCCACAGCATATAATCAGATATAACACTCACTACAGACATCAGTCTGTTAAGAAGTATATTTGGGATATAATCACTGGATCAATAAGTTACTAACCTTTTTGCCAGTACTGTCACATGAACCACATGTCCCCAGCCTATATAACAGGTTACATAAGACACTCCCAAGTGCCTCATTCATCACCGAGCTATATTAATGCTATCACAGTTCTTTGATTGATGCATCTCTTGCATAAAGAAAAAAAAGAAAATAGTAACAATAGTATCTCAGTAGGACCTGGCTCAACTTAGTATATGGGGGTCATTGCATCATTTGTGCCCCTTTGGGACTTATTTTAATAATATCGGATAAAGTGCTTCTGTATAAAAATATAGGTTATTGGTAAAATGTTGGCAGAATTGATTTTAATATTTTAAAAAATTGTAAAAACTTTCAATTTCTAATTTTCTATCACTTCTTTTATGTATAATAAATTTAACTATAAGTATTATCAGTGTTCCAAGATTTTTCCACATCCAGATTCGAATACATAGATATACTTGGGTTATATACTTGCTCATAAAAATGAGTTTATATTTCTTAGGTTTAAATTTTGTGCAACTACACCATCTCTCAGTTCACTACCAAAATAAAAAGATTGAACGTGATGATCTCTCTCTATTAGAGTTCTCTAAAAGTTCATACTATATTTGTTTTATTTGTTATACTATGCAGTTTACTTTACAAAATTCTAAAATGATTTTACATTAATATGCACTTGAATTCAAGTCTGAGACATTTTTCATGAGTTTCTTCTGTTTCAGAATAGTTTTTGTTATTGTTACGAATGACTGCAATATCCCTGGTGGACTTACTGGGAAAACTGCTTTATCTATTATTCAATAGGCTTGCTTGAGCTTCTCAAAACCATTGCTCTGGATAATTAATAAATAAACCTGCCAATAAAATAATTCATGTGGAAAAAAACAGAGTAAATACATTTTTTGCCAAAACTTCTCTGCAGGAGCATTATTCAAAGAGACTTTGTTAATTTCCTTTTTATTATATGATCCTTAGGATTAGGATCAAAGTTATCTAGTCCAGCAAATAATTTTTGGTTAAAGTCATCATAGGAAGCTAAAGTATAGAATTATTAAAAAGTGGTTCATCTCTTGTTATGACAATATACCTTTGAAGGGCACAGAAATTATTTTAATTGGATAAATTAGATGCTCTTTGTGTCCATATGGAGTATTGAATTTAATGATTTGGTTGAATGGATGTCAGTGTTTTTGTTCAATCCTTCAATTAAACTAATATTAATCTTACATTTCCCAAAGAAAGCTTAATAGCACAAGATAACTATGATATCTCTGGGACATACAGTAAGGTCATTGGATATAAATGAGCCCACATTGTTTTTTTGAATAATTCTGTAGCAAAGAGAGAAGCTTTGTAAATTGTAGCTCTACTAGATTTTCTCTCTTTCATCACTTTAGATTAAAATTAAAAGATCTGTGTCTTTCTTTTGTCACACTGTTATATATCGTGCAGCTACAAGGATACTTTGTACTTCATAAGGTTCAGTGATGAAATGATCAATTAATTTATTATTCTTATTTAGCTCAAACAAATCAAGATAGTCTCAATGAAAATGTTTTCTAGCATTTCTGAAGGATATATTATAAGTAAGAATTGTTTCATTTGTTTCCAACTAATTTGATTTGATTTACATGAACAAGAAAATTTGAATTACACATCACACTATGAGAGACTCATATGCATATTTTTTTCTTTAAGAATTATGGAAAATATAGTCATAAAATGCTTATATCATTTTATACTGGTTATGAAAATTCAAAATTATTAATGTTTCAATTTGAAAATGAGGTTCTAGAAATATGATTCAAAGAAGCTAAAAAATTAAAAGGAACCTTCAGAACTGGGGCATGTATCTCCATTCAGGGGTGATTAACCAGCCTGAATCTGTCTGATATTTGTAGGAAAAGCTTTTTATTGAAAATGAACTGGAGGCCATAATGTTAAGAGAGATAACTCACACAACACAATTTTAAATATTACCTACTTCATATTATAGGTGAAACCCAAATTATAAATCAAATGAAACATATCTTGGAACAGGTATTTTCCATCAATTGTTGACATGCTAAATTTAAATCCCTACAGAATGTGAAAAAAAAATGATAGTAAAAATGAGAAATAATCAATCACAAATTTTTACACAAAAATTTAGAAATAAAAACATATATAACATTGTAGACATGTTATGTCTAATGAGTTTGATATTCAGACAGATAAGGATGTTAAGCTCACCTGCCTCTGTTGTAGGGTGATAATATCAGTAAGTTTCTCTTCTGGAGAGTTAACAACTTAACTTTGTAGACCAAACAATTAGAGAAAAAAAGGGCACAGGACAGCCAACATTTTCGCCCTAGCCCTTCAAGGTCAGTGAGGACTCAGGACATAACAGAATCTGTACTGTAACATCTTGCAACTCAGTGATGTTCCAAATTTTCTGATCAAGGAGACTATGAGGACACAGAGGAAGGTGATTGACAATGTAAAGTGTGCCTAAGGAGAGTCACATGGAGAGAAAATATTTTCTTAAGCTTTTACAGAGAGCAAATTGGTTAAGCAATGGTCGTGACTCATCCATATGCCTGACACTGACAAAAGATCTACAAACTATGGTATAGGGTTTCAGGGTAAATCCTGAGGGGATTTGACTGACCTTGTCTGATACAAAAGTTACACTTCTCTTTATATAGGTCTTCCTTTATCTTGGTCTTAACCATCCAGAAGAGAAGTATAAAAACGAGGTATAAAAAGTAAAGCCATATTAATAGGTTGAGCTGTAAAAGGCTCAAGTTAACAACTTCCAACACTGCCAGTCCTATGGATAGCCCACTACTGGACTATATTGGATTACTTTGCTGAATTCACACACCTAGAATATTTGAATGGCAATGGAATACCCATCTCTGACAAAACTAAAGAAAAAAGGGGATATAAAGGAAAGACAATTTTGTATATGTATATACAAATTAGTTAAGATAGATATACAGCTACTTTCTCTTAGTTAAATGAGAAGAAATATTTGTACTAATAGCGTTTAAAGAAGATATATCTACATCTTGTACTATGAGTAACTACTATGAAGACAAAAATATTCAATGTATTAATTATTGTAACTGTCATACTAACCTGTTTTGAAACTGTCTCAATGCTACTTCTTTTTCAATGAAATTAATATAACAATAAATCAAAAGTCAATCAGAAGATAGATAATAGGTAGTTCAGAGGTGGATATTTTGCAGGTGAGAAGGAGATCAAGAGATGGGAGAGAGAAAATGAAGGAAAAAAGAACTCAGGTGTGTTGCATACCAACTCCCCACACAGAATACCAGCATTATGTACTGCAAATGTGTAATAATGAAAAAAATTAATGTAACTTTTAAAATATAAAAAACTAAATAATTTTAGACTGCAGTATACATCATACAAACCCATAAATTCAACTTATTCTCTAAAGAAAAACATTATAATCTTTAAAATATGAAAAAAGCTATCCACAGAGAGCAATTTATTCTTTCTCATTCAAATGTAACATAACTGTTATTTCTTCCAACCCAGTGTTTTACAACATTAGAAATTGTTCCAACCCTTCAAAGAAGATTATTTAATGGGCTGAGCTGTGGATCCTTCTCCCACTACTAAGGTAATCAGGAGATTATGAGGACACAGAGGAAGGTGATTGACAATGTAAAGTGTGCCTAGGGAGAGTCACATGGAGAGAAAACATTCTCTCAGGCTTTTACAGAAAGCAAATTGGTCAAGCAATGGTTGTGACTCATCCATATGCCTGACACTGACAAAAGATCTATAAACTGTGGCACAGGGTTTCAGGGTAATCAGGTTCACAAAGGACAGCTATGGGGACCTGGTGAGCCCTGTCTGACCACAACCCCAGCCTCCACAGAGTGCAGCTGAGCTGAGACCTCCTCGCATACCGTGACATCACACTGTAGCTCTGCTGAGCTGCTGTTACCTGTCCCACTGGTAATGGGAGGCTTGGTGAGTCCTAGCGTGCATTTCCTCTCCATCAAGAGAGCCTGGAGGAGCTTTGGCCTGCCTTCATCATCACTGGATCCTTCTTGAGTTGGGGCTTGCCATCCCCTCACCAAGCCATTGTTAAATCTACATAGTGTAAGGTTTGGTAAGCCAAATCCACCCTCCTCTAAAGGGGGAGCCTTGCTCACCTGTACCCTGTATCCCTACCACTGCTGCAGTCAGAGTGAACATAGGGAGCTTCAAAACTGTCAAAAGGAAGAAGCAGATGACAATCTTAGACCTGTAGCTTACCCAAAATAAGTCCAAAAGACAAAGTCATAAAAAGTTTGGAAGTCACAAGCCTGAAATTTTAGCAACTGAAGTAAAGAAACAACTCCATTAGGCTACAGAGTAAATCAGATGAGAAATAATCTCTCAGGTAAAAAATGAAATGACAACAATCTTGAAAGAATTGCTCAGTACATCCAAAGAAGACATACACGAAATATACAGGGGAATAGGAAAATGATGGAAACTTTGAATGAGCAATACAAGACAGAACTAGAGTGCATGAAACAGATTCAAACAGAAATCTAGGATATTAAGAATTCCACTGAAACCTGGAAAAACTGCTCAAACAAAGCTGAAGATACAATTTCAGTCCTTAAAAATAGCATTGTAGCTAGAGAACACAAAGGAAAGCTCTCCTACAGATAACAAGGAACCAGGAATTAAGAATGGAACAGCTGCAAGATGACGCAAGAAAAGGTAAGACAACACTAATAGGTATCAGTAAAACACCTGGATTCAATACAAATGACATAAAAAGTCTGTTTGGAGAAGTAGTAGCAGAAAATTTCCCATGCCTGGCAAAAGAATCTAGCATACACTTAAGTGAGGCATATAGAACTTCAGTTAGCCATAATCAAAATAGTTTATATCCAGACACAGAATAATCAAGAACCCAGAAACTGAGCAAAAGAACAGAATATTAAAAGCTAGTAGAGAGAAGAAACAAATCAACTGTAATGGAAAGCCCATCAGAATCATGGCAGATTTTTCAACACACACCATCAAATCAAGAAAAGCTTGGAGTGAAATATTTCAAGTACTGAAAGAAAACAACTTTCAACCCAGATTAATGTATCCTGCAAAACTATCTATGAAATTTAATGGAAAGATAAAGACACTTTCATGACAAAGAACAACTAAAAAAATACCAAACCAACCCTACGAAGTAGACTAACAGATATTTTATTTTGATTTTATTTTAGCATTTTTTTTTTGGTGGAACCAGGGATTGAACTCAGGCCCTTGCACTTGCCAGGGAAACATTTACTCTACTGAGCCATCTCCCTGGCCCTTGATTTTATTTTAAAGAGGAAATACAAAAACAAGAGCAAAATTCAGAAACAGAGACAGAAATAGGTTAACATGCAACAATACATTTGGTACAGATTTTCAAACCAAGAATAGCTGAATAACAATGGTTACTATATTATCTATTTTTATCATCAAATCTGTTGTTCAGAATAACAGATATAGTTATGTAAGATTGAGTATATGGTTGAATGTTACTGCTAATTTTCAAGAAATCTTAAAGTTTTGTTCTTATCTCTTTTTCTTAAAAATTATTTTAAAAACAGTAATAAACATGATGCTAGGAATGGCACACATTCAGAAGACCAAGATGAGAAGTATTCAAATATGGTTTTCTTATTACATATTGCTGTCAGATGTTTTAGAAATAAACACAGGGGCCAGGGAGATGGCTCAGTAGAATAAGTGCTTCCCTGGCAAGCACAAGGGCCTGAGTTCAGTCTCTGGTTCTGCCAAAAAAAAAAGTCACAAATGACTACAATATCTATAGCAAGAAAAGAAACACCAAGAAGACCAAGTAATAAAAAAGAGAAAAAAATGAACATCTTTCAGTGGGAAAAAAGACAAAGATAAGCAATATACATCAGTTATGGCCATCAGTGTAAATGGCCTCAGTTCACCAATCAAAAGCAGCAGACTGCCAGAGTATAAAAAGAAACAAAATCCAAAATATGCTGTACAAAAGAAACACATTGAACTCAAAAAGAAATTAATAGAGTGAAAATCAAAGTTAGAAAAATAAACTCCATGTGACAGGAACCACGAGAAAAGCAGAAGTAGCTATTCTATTGCTGACCATGTTAACTTCAAACCAAAAGTAAGAGAAAGAGATAAAGAAGGAAACGACATATTTATTAAGGGCAAACTTCAAGAGGAAGAGATAACAATTATAAATGTATGCACCCACCCAATATAGTAACAACCAACTATGTAACAAATTTTAACAAATGTGAAAATTTAAATAAATAATAACACAATTGTTCTGGGGGACCTTAAAACCCCCACTGACACAAAAATGTATAGCAAATAAGCATAAAATCAGCAAAGAAAAAACAAAGCAGAATCCAAAGCAGAATCAAATTTGTGAAAAAAGAAACAGACTCAGTAGACCTTTACAGATTGTTCCACTCAACAGCATCAGAGTACGTATTCTTCTCAGCTGCACACAGGAAGTTCTCCAAAATAGATCATACACTAGAATACAGAATATCTTAAGTAAATCCTAAGGAATCTAAATCATCACTTGCATACTATCTGACCATAGTGCAATGAAACGGGAATTTGTGTGTGTGTGTGTGTGTGTGTGTGTGTGTGTGTGTGTGTGTGACCAGAGATTGAACTCAGGCCCTTGCGCTTGCCAGGGAAGTGCTTATACCATTGAGCCATCTTCCTGGCCCCTGGAAATTACTGACGAAAGAAACAGCAACAACTCCATAAACACATAGAAACCAAATAATACTCTCCTGAACAATAATGGGTCACACATGAAATTAAAGAAGAAATTAAAAAATATTTCCAATTAAACAAAAATGCAGAAGGGCCAGCCAAATAGTTCAGCAGACTGAAGCACCTGCTTAGGCAGAGCACAGGAGCCTGGGTTTGATCCCTGGCACCACATGCTGTGCCAGCTCCACCCCCAGGATATGCTGAGACAGTGATTGAAATTGTGCTTTGAGGTGCACACCTGGCATCCCAACTCTTGGGAAGCTGAAAACAGGAGGATCACTAAGAATCTGATCTAAGTAGTGAGACCCTGTAGCCCCTGTACTAAATACATTTTTAAAAATATAGATACAACCTTCCTGAACCTGTAGGATGCAATGAAACCCTGTCTCAAAACCAAGTACAGTAAGAGACATATTTATGGCAGTAAATTTGCACATCAGGAAAAAAAGACAAGCCCAAATAAACAATCGTATGCTGAACCTCAAACTCCTAGAAAAGGAAGAGCAAGTCAAGCTCAAAGCCCAAAGAAAAAAGGAAATTATAAAAATCAGAGCAGAAATAAATGCAATGAACACAAAGAAAATATACAGAGTTAATGAATTGAAGAAATGGTATTTTAAAAGAATAAAAAAAATTGATAAACCCCTATCCAACCTTATCAAAAAAGAGAATGTTCTTTTACTCAATTATTTTTCTTGAATTTAAATAGAAAACAAATTATAAATGAAATGGAATTGTTGAATCTCAGATGTGGCCTCATTAAGATAAGATTTCCTAGTGCTTCTGTCATAGTTGAAAAAGAATAAACATATGAAATGAAAAAAACAATACTACGCTTTAACTCCAACAAATATTATGAAGGTATCAAGAATAGGCATCTAATTCAGGGGCAGAAAATTTATGTGGAAAGAATTTCTGGAGTGGGACAGTACAGAGTTTAAAAAGGAGATAGGAGTGATAAGTTAGCATTCAAAGTTTCCCAGGAACATTGCCCCAAACACTCTCTCTCTTGGTTTCCCAGGCACCTTGCCCTCTAATTCTCTCCCCCTTGGTCCCACTCAGAGCCAAACCCCAAACTAAAGAACAGGTCCACCTGACTTTGACCTGGACAAGCAACCACAGAAACTCTCCTTTGTTTATATTAAAGTTCCCCCACAGACCAGGTATCCCTGCCAAGATTAGCTCCCTATCACTTGTTCCAGCCTGTGACCATCCTTCCTAAAAAATCCTATAAAGTCTCCTGTCCCCCCTTTATTTGCTGCTGCCTTGGTCCACCAGACAGCCAGTCTGCAAGGTGCCCCCAATAAATCTTCTACTCACTTCAGAATGCCTGGTCTGGTCTACTGTGTAGATTTGTACCTAAAAAGTAGGAAGCAGGTAAAGAAAAGGAGAATATTTCTCTTCCTAGAGATACCATGAATAAAGTTACACAAGCAACATTATATGAAATATTAAAACTTTAAGCAATTTCAGATGCTAAAGAATAATTTACAATACAAATAGCAATACAAACTAAGAGTAGTAAGACAGGACTGGATACCAGAAAGTAGGTAGAGAAAAGATAAAGCTGAACACAGGTGTTTCAGGTTGAGTATTATTTATTCAAAGACAGGAAACTAGTTAAATTTGAGTATCAAGATACTAAAAACTGATGATTGCACCTAAATATATTCAAGTACATTCTGACATTTCTGAAGTATCATTCCTTGGTACATTTGAGTTTAATCCAAAGAGGAAATAAACAGAAGTAATTTTAAAGAGGAACAGTGGACCACATTGCTTCTGTGAGTTTAGTGAGTAAAATAGTATAGAAATTGGGTGATGCAGAAATTCTGGACTGGGGACTTTTTGCTTCCAGAAACTATAAATTTCAATTCACAACATGACCACAACCTTAAGATAAATCACCGTGAACAAAAGTGAGGCATCTGATACATTTGTAAATGGTGTGAAATTGTTACTGTTATACACAATCCAATCAGTAACACCAGGGTTGACTTTTTATATATTTCTATTCTATTGTATGAGACTTAAAATGTATATGAACAAACATTGGCATGCTGGAAATCAATTCAGTTCCATGAATACTATGTATAGAAAAATTAAATAAGTGATTGGATATTATAATGAAAGTTCCATTTTTAAAAGCTTATTAGAGCTGGTCTTGGTGGCATCCACCTATAATCTCAGAACTCGAGAAGCTAAGAACTCATTTATGTAGCCCATGTTGGCCACTGTGAGTTAGAGACCAGCCTGGACTACATAAGAAAATTCAAGGCCAGCCTGTACTACCTAGTGAGACCCTGTCTCAAAACCAATGACAGTAAAATCAATATCATTCAGAATGTGAAGATAAGTGTATCCAAAAGCAAGGAGGACTGATGACAATGTGCTCTCTACTCTGAGAAATTATTTGCATTTTGACCTTCCTGTATTTTTGATCACTGCTCACTGATCAACGTTTTTATTTGGCAATTTCTGTTCATGAGAAACATTATGTTAAGTCCTAACTTACCTTATTGGCTGGATCTTGAACCATGGCTCTTCTCCAAAGTCAAAATGATCATGATCTATAAATACTTGAATTGATTCAGGACGTTCAGGGGACCACAACACATAAATGATGATACTCATGAAGGAGAATTTGGGAAGTGCAAGAATGATAGGATAAGTGTGCTGGAATTGAGGAGAAGATTATTGGAAATGTGTCTTTTATTGTAGTAAATATTTTATCAATATTTAAATATTCACCAAAATTGCTTATTGCTAAAATTACACAATACTATGTGCTTACTACTGCAGTTTAAAAATCTCTTTTCATTTCCTATGAATGTGTCTTGGAAGTTTAATTTGTGAATTTATTTTAGAATAAATTAAGTTATCTCAAAATTGAATTTTAAAAGTAAATTATATTACCTGAATTTCAGAATTTATCAAAAGAGATAAAGTTGAAAAATGGTACAGCTTTGTAAGGATAATATATTAGAAATTATAGTTTCTAATGGAACAGGAATCTCTCCTCACCCAGGCAATCAAGGTAAGCATTATAGCTCTGGAATTAATACTACTGTCCAACTGCAGAATAAGCTTGAGTTTTACCCCAACAGGGATCCTGTGTCCCCAACTCTGAGCCAGTATTGAGCTGGTCCTTTCAGGGCTCAATACTACAACATGCCTAGTGTGTGGCCTAGTCCAGCAGGCCAGAGTCCAGATTCATTTCTGTAGACACTAGTGTGCTGATTCCCTTGAGGCTATCTATAGATTCCAGGCCTGTCTCATGCCAGATTTTTCCTGTAGCCCTAGGTAAAGGTTCCTCCTTCACAGACCCTGTATTTTGGCTCACTGCAGAACCTAGCTATACCCTACAGACCTCAGGCTTCATTCTTCACCTCATGGCACCAAGGAAAAATACTAGTCCTTGCCTACCCAGTCTCCAGGCTACTCTCTGTACCTTGGAATCCAGGTTCTAGGCCTGTTTCAGTGGAGCAAGAGTCCAAAGCCAGCCAAGTAACTTGGTACTAGGCTGGTACCCAGGATGTAGAGCTTTAGTACAAGGCAGCCCCTTCTATTCCATTCAACAAGATTATGTAAATTGACTGTAGCCTTATCAGCCCCTCTTGAACTACATTGACGCCTTCCCCAGAAGACCCAAGCTCCAAGCCTGCCCCAGTGTGTCTACCATCATGAATACCTAGGCACCAAACCTGGTGCTCACTTCCCAACCCAGGCATCACCCCAACTACCTCAGGAATCAAGCAATAAGCTCACTCTCAGTTCATGCAAGAGACTCCAGGGGTCAGGGAGGTAGCTCAGTCTAAGCACCTGCCTAGCAAGTGCAAGGACTGGGGTTTAGTCCCTAGAAATGCAGTCAGTGCTGTCCCCCTGCTGTGGAGACCATCAAAATCTGGTATGGAGGTGGGTGGATGCCTGTAATCCAAGCACTGTGGAGGTTGAGACAGGACAATCACTATGAGTCCAAGTTATATAATAAGACTTTGTATCAAATAAATAAATAAATAAATAAATAAATAAATAAATCTTTACAGAGACAGAGACAGAAAGAGAACGTGAGCTTACTCAGAATTTCTGGACTAGATTCATGGTGAAGGACTTTTCCTAAGGAAGCCAATCTGAAAAGACTGGAAAAGACACCTACTCCCTCAAATCTCAGACACCAACATATAGCCACAAAGAGAAAAATAAAAACAAATAAATAAAAGCTTTCTTGTAAAAAACAATAAATCTATATAATGCTGAAAATTAAAAATGTTAGGCAGGAACTGAATGATTTAAATCATGGAATAATCATATTTACTGAACTCCTATTATTGGCAAACCACTGTTTCATAACTGACACTTGGGAGGATCTTGAATGAACTAGTAATTCAACTGTAAATAATTCAAGAGCAGCTAAAAGTGCACAACTCTTTGTAGTTTTATATACTGTAAATTTATATGCATGCTAGTCAAGTATCCCCTGGCATTGTGTGATTTAACTAATCCACTAATTTTAAAATCAAAGTGAGAAATGTAAGCTAATGGTATATACATAATATTTCTTTTATTATAGGAATGTGCCCTACTATGTTTTAGTGTATCCTCCACATATTCATATGTTGGAATATTAACTCACAACATAAGCAGTGCTGGAAGTTGGATTCTAGCAGGAGTTGTTTACATTATGAAAGCATCAACATCATTAGTGATTACGATAATTATTATAGGGCTGGGGAGATAGCTTGATGGTCTAATCACCTGCCTGAAAAATGCAAAGACCTGAGTTCAATCATAGGAACCATGGGCTGCTGGCCACTGAAACTGAGCATGGTGGTGCAAGCCTGTAACCAAGCAGTGGGAAAGCAGAGACAGGAGGATCATTACCAGTCCAAATTATGTAATGAGTCCCTGCATCAAATAAATAAATAAATAAATAAATCACTCAATCAATCATTATTATAGAAGTGGCTTGTTATAAAAGTGAAATCTCTCATGTAGATGTTCTCTTGCAGTCTTAGCACATGTAGCAAGATCTTCATCATATTCTGATCAGATGCTTGTGTTATATTCTTAGGCTTTGCAGCCTCTAGAACCATGAGGCAAATAATCTTCCCATTTTTTAAATTACCTATTATTAGGTAGTATTTTTTAACAACGAGAGAAAAAGAGCCAAAACACACCTTTTCACATGCTAAATTAGCAAACAAATGTACTGATCTTCAGAGACAAAATAAGCCAACAGTGGCTCAACTTCCTTCAATTGTCTAGCCACTGTACTGTGTTATCTATTCTAGAAAAACCACAAGTACTTTACTGCAGAGTGACTTTGAACCTAGCTTGGTTCATTTACACACAGCCTGTGTCAGCTCTAAAATCACTCATGTAGCTTCATCCAATTCACCACACTGTTCACCAAGCACAAGGAGACAGAATTAGAGAGAAAGATGGATGGAGAGAGGGAGAGGGGGAGAGACAGAGAGAGAGAGAGAGAGAGAGAGAGAGAGAGAGAGAGAGAAATTAAGCAAAAATAGGCATATTTGTCAACACATTGTGAACAAATTCAAAGCATGGTAATTTCACAAAACAATCAACAATCTTTCCTAATTTTCCATATTTGGCTCTGTAGCAGAATGTTCCTTTGCTTTTTCATCTCCTTGAATTATGTGTGATTTATAATGAATACAATATAAAATAGCAACTTATTGGGAGTTTCAGACCCTCTAACATTCTGTCTAGGAGAATACAGGAAAGGAGAGTAGGGACTCAAGGCAGGACAGATACCTGGAAGAGCTACTACAGGAACTGTGACTTGAATGGGATGAGGTCTGTCCCCACTCCTGATCCTTAACAGCAGAAGCTGAGCATCAGACAAAGACTAAGGAGTGTCATGCAGGGACGAGAAGGGAAATGCACAGCAGATTATTTCCTCAGTTTTAGATGAAACATCATTAGCTCAACATATGTAATTCTACATAAGAGAAAACACACAAAATTCTTCTTAGGTTTGGTTTTACTGTACACCCTCTTTACCACCCTTAACCTTGGTATAAGAAGTCTTAATTCTCTGAGAAAATTACAACAGCACAGACTTCCCTGGACTCCCACCACCACCACATCCTTGCATCTTGATATCTACTTTCTTCACTCCCCTCACTAAGGATCAGCACTCTAGCTTTTGCTGTACTTTAGATTCCATCCTGCTCACCTTCCGGAGAAGATCATTCTACAAATTATTCTAAATCATCATTGTTTTTTTTCTTTTTAGTTCATCCCCATCATTTTAGGGAAAAATGCTGGTATTTCCTTTTTTCTGTAGAAATAAATATTGATGTTATCTAAATAGTTGGATTACTGAGTTACTGGATTTTCCTGTTTCCATAATGTCACACTAAATTCTAATCTCAAGGCAGCTTTCCAAGGGGTCCTTTTGAAATGGAAATCAGAACACAATTCTTCAGGGATAATGAACTTTGTTAGTTTTCTCCTGGTGCAAGGGTTTCTCCCCTTCAAAAGGGGGGAAACTCATGCTGCTCTTCTACCTATTCTTCATGTCAGTACATCAGAGCTGTCTTTATTCCTTTTCAGTATTTCTACACTGTCTCAATTAGTATTCTAACCAATACTGGGGTCTTAAAATAGAACCTGTATCCTAAAAACCACCAAGTGTGTCTCTCTTGCTTGGATCTACACATCCAGAAGCATGCAGGGTTCTTCCAGTTGGGTAACAAATACTTTGAGATATCTCACAGTCGCTCTGTCAGAATCTCAAGCTCTTCTATCAGCATCATCCCCACCACTATCAATGGGAACTCAGTTCTTTCAAATGCTCCACCAAAACTTGAAATTGTACTTATTTTCCCTGTTTCTTCCACTATATATCCTTAAATTAGTAAAGGCGCAAAAAGAATGCATATTCTCAAACTTACCATAGACCTGCTGAATTAGAAACTCTGGAAGGATCTCTCTTCAATCAGACTTTCATCTAGTTGTAGATGTTTGCTCAAGGTACAGAAACACTGTACAAAAGAAGCGACTTAGAGCCGGGCATGGTGGCGCAGGCCTGTATTCCCAGCACTCGGGAGGCTGAGGCAGGAGGATTGTTGTGAGTTCGAGACCAGCCTGAGCTACAAACTGAGCTTAAGGCCAGCCTGAACTGCATAGTGAGACCCTGTCTCAAAAAGAAAAAAAAAAAAAAAAAAAAAAAGAAGCGACTTATTGGAAACTTGGAACCAGGTCTGCCTTTCAATTAGAAGTCTGCATCCTTTGTAGCTCATTGAAATAATTACCATTGCTGTGTTTAACCTCACCAGAGCTTCACAGAAGTACATGTGTTTGGAGATGTTCCTGGTTAAAGAACAATGTGTGAGGAACAATGACCTAGCTTAAGGGACTCCTCTGACTTTTTACTTATGTACTTTTGAGGAAAGTACTGTATATCTGAGCCTAAAAAATATTTTGCATCTGATCCTTACTTTCTTTTTTTTTTTTCATTTATTACCTTTTTTTATTTTTTTTCCATTTATTTTTATTTTATTAAAATACAAATGTCAATCAGACAGTTTCAAGACACCTTAACCATACACATTCGATGAATTAATACATAGCAAACTGTTTTCATAACGTTTTGGTATTGTACAAGGTGCATACATGATATTATATTTACAGATTTTTATAGCTGAATTATATCAAAAATTCAATAATTATTTACCTAGTGGATGACCATAGCACTAAAAGCCGACATAATATCCTGTCCAACCACCATTAGTGCAGATCTTGCCTCTCATAGAATTATGTAGAAGCACAGCGTTATCTATCCCAACTGTACTGTCTATACACACACCTCATGATTTTTTCTTTCTACAACACTTCCTTTGTCTACACCTGTCAAAAGTGGGCACTCCATTGACATTCAACTACCTTAGGTGCTTGAACTCAACACCACAATCCAACACAGTCCAGCATTCTGCAACCATAGGGAGTTATTCAAAGAAATTGTCGACCATAGCCATTTACAGCTCAGCTTAATATTATGGGCTCACAATGTATACTTCATTTTTATACTTTTATACTTTTCTGCTGAGTGGTTAAGACCTAGGTAGATCAAAACTTTCTTCTTCTACTGAGGATGGTAATATATCACTCCTAACATGAAGAGGGTTATGTGTAGAATGACATACAGCTGTGCTCCACATATAGTATATTCAATAACTAACAGTCCCTGCTGTTTTATGGGTGTAAGCACACCCTAGCAGAGGTGGCATCTTTATTTCAAAAAATTGAGTATAAAGGCTGATCGTCAAGTGTCAGGAGAAGGTCCTTCAGAAAAGTCCACATTTATTCAAAATAGGAAGAACCAGCCCGTAATTCCTGTTTTTCCCTCAATTTTTGGCAACTCCTGAAATCTTGCCCTGTCCAAAACACCATCCCATTTCTTGTCTCTCTCAAAACTTCCATCATGCTTTTGAACTGCACTGTCTCTTCAATGGTCCAGTGATGTAGAATACAACTTGTATTTTCATGCATTTGTTTATTTACCTTATGCACTTGTCCAGTGCCTATCCTCTTTTCTGTGTTCCTCCTACATAAACTGCATTAATCCCACCTGTCCTGGAAAAGAAAAGTTCTTGATAGCCAGGGCTTGTTTTTGTTGCCCCTTTATTTGGGGGTAACAGTTTTAGCACACCGGGTAAAAAGACACTTGAAAAAAATCGGTTCTGACAGATACCTCAAACAAAATTCCATTAAATCAAAATTATAACTGTATATAGTTCTTTTAATCATAATTTTGATTATTTTTTCTATATTCACAAAATTTCTCTTTTTCTCAAACTACTCTCCTTGGTTCTCTGTAACTAGAATAAAACATATAGCTAAAAGATCTACTCAAAAGGAAAAGACATAAAAACTAAATTGAGATGCTAAATAAGTCCATTAAATATAATCAATGTTCTCCCATGAGATTTCTCTCGCCTTCCATCCCTCTTTGTGTGTGTGTGTGTGTGTGTTTTAATGTTTCTAATGCAGTGCTCTATAAAGATGTTAGTGTCCAGTTAATACTTTTTGTATCACCTAAAATGTTTATTAGCATTTACTTTCATTTAATTACATAAGGTGAGAGGAATTAGTTTTCCTTTTTCACCCCTTAGATCACCGCTTTGCCCTTATTATAACAAATAGAGATGATCCTGGGCAGTACATTTCTCAAAAGGAAAAGAGATGATTTATACTGAACTGAGTTCAATGTGAAATTTCAGGTGATACTGCTTTCTGGGATATGAAAAAGAATTCCAAACTTTAAGCTTTCTGAGATTCTCAGTCCCTAAAGGTATTAGGTAAGAGAGTTAGCAAGACTGAAGTGTCTATCCTCACTGTTATTTCCTTTCCTCTGTTTGTGTGAGAGGGACGCAGGGACAGGGACAGAGACACAGGGAGAGATATACAGAGGAGAGACAGAAGGGAGAGGGTGACAGAAAACTGTGGCTTTGATTACTTTACATAAAAATGTTTCGCATTTAGAAATGGCAGGACCTATTGATAAATAATGGTACTTCATCAAGTACCAGCAATCAAGTCTCCAGAGAATTCCCAAAGGCAGGTTCAAAGTGAGTTGTTAGGGATGTTTTCAGCACGTCTTACTCTCCTACTCTTAGACAGAAAAGTGACTCACTGTCTATATTCCTCAGTTGAATATTTTCTAGCCTTATTTTAATGTAGGGAAATACAGAAATCATCTACAGCTGTAGGTATGTGAAATACTCAGGCATCATTCAGGTTTCTCCTATGACAAGATTTATCAATCTTTAAAATGCTCAAAAGGCTGTGTGAACAAAAATTGTCAAACACAATCACAGCACCAGGGCTCCACAGCACCAGAAGAAATTAAGTGAGGATGTCACTAAATAAGCTGCTCCTGCTCACACACTCATGCCAGCCAAAAAGAAACTGCAACCGCTAAGGAGTTTGGAGGGCAAAAATACCTAGTCTCACGCGGGGAACCGCACAACACCTACACAGAAAAAGAGCAAACTGCTGCAGTTATCAGGAGTGACATTTCATCTCAACCCCACCCCCCTTTCCCTCTTCAGTCCCACGGGCAGCTGCGGCATTGACAGAAGGCCTGTGTCAGTTTCCATCTGACTGTCACTCTCACTTCTGCCTCTATTATCAACAGTGCACTGGGGCAGTCCCTGCTTGGAAGGGCCGCTGATCCCTATCTCTTCACTCTGTGCTGCCCCTGCCATGAACCTGACTAAGCGGGAGCTAGCCAGAGAGACAGGGTGGCGGGAAGGGAAGCCTGTGCTCTGGGAGAGGGAGCCAGGCGAGGTAGGAGGCAGGTAGCTGAGGAGGAAATGAAAAAAGAAGAGGAAAGAGTGCGAAATCAGCCAAAAAGGGCTAGGGAGCATGGGGGTGGGCCAGTGGGTGGGGGTGGTAGAGAAGAGGCACAGACTGAGATGGTGATGGCGTGGGGGGCACTGATACAGTGTGGGTCCTTTTCTTATTTTTCCTATCCATTCTCCAGCGTTCAGTCTTTTGTGTCAGCTTTCAGAATTGCTCTGTTTGACTGGCAGCCTGTCACAGATCAGTTACCACCTAAAGCCGCTTGGCAGCGAGAGGTGACGGCCCAGGAAGGGATCTAAGTGGGTTTATCAGTGCTTCTTTACGCCTCGTGAGCTCCTTGACACAAAAGGAAAGGGTATTAAAGATCTAAAGCGAGCCCAAAAGCGTGAAAGCTCCTTATAGGCTGCAGCGTGTGGATGTGACTAAATTTTTAAATATTTTTAGTTGATGCTATTCATTTTGCCAATAGAGTAGAAAGAATTTTTGTTACAGAAATGAGTGTATGTTCCACTTGAGTGAGATTTGGAAAAGGGAGGAAGTCCCTAAAATATGTGCTTAGAATATTACAACAGCCCGGTATTTACAATCATGCATCTGTTTTGAATATAAATAAAAAGACACTTTAAATTTAAAAAAACTTAACATTTATACAATTCAAGTTCATTTTAACATTACAGATTTCACTTTTTATCTTTAGACATTATAATATAATATTTGGCATTTAATTTTTCCCATAGTAATGGTAAGCATGGAGAAAATCCAGAATTCATTAGTTTTCTGCCATATCTTCTTTCTTGGTCCTTTATGCATGGATTATTATTAAAGTAGTATTCTTTCAGCATGCCAATAGCTTCTCTCAACACATTCCTATAATGATAATGGAAGTACTACAGATATCCAAGGGGCAGGTTGATCCCCTTTGTTACTAATGATAATATTTTCTACGATTTTGTTATTTATTTTACATTGAAAAGCCAAGGCTTCCCTGGAATATCACTTGAATGCTGTGATAATGGATTATCAATGATAACCTACTTTCTGGTGTCCCGAACAGACAGAATTAATTTAGAAAGTGACTAGACCACGTATACTTGTGATTCCACAAGCCACACGTGATCCTGGCAGCCCGTTTCTCAGCACAAGCTATTAACTGCATGTCAGGAGACACTGCATCCTGAATGTCCGTGAAAGGACTCTGGATTTTATTTTCATTGTCACAGACAGGATGAGAAAAAGAAAATACATTTCATTAATGTTTTGCAGATATATTCAACTAGGAAGTTTTAATTCCTTGATTTCATATAGCACTGCTACCTTTTTCAGTCCTGTCATTGTTTTTTTTTTTTTTTTTTTGCCAACCTGTTTTTCCTCCTCCTTTAACTGTGTCCCATTACAGGTTCCCCAAATATTTCAAATCTTCTCTCAAAGAAAATCTTGCATGGCTTAAATTCTCTAATACTTAAAAATTATGTATTTATAGAATATTAGATGTATGAAGTTTATAAAATACCTCTCTTTTGTTTTAAAGAACATATAATCCAAATTTCCTACCTATCAAGTAAGTGTACTACTACAATTCTAAAACGTCCATAATCTTATTATAATAACAAAAAGTTAAAACTAGACTTTCAAAAATCTTAAGAAACAAGTCAAGCCAT